>JAIUZE010001560.1:0-15520 GCA_022085475.1 Heliosperma pusillum | reverse complement strand
TTTTTTATGAGACGGTGACGTTTTTTTTATTATTTTTTTTTTTTGCAGTTGACCACTTAAAATAAGTTTTCTATAAAATTACGGAGATATGACAAAAAACTTAAAGAATAGTCACATATAAATGGCTATCTAAATAAATGTAGTATATATTATTTTCCATGATATTGAAACTGGTCCCATCAAAAACCCCCCACATACTTCAAACAACTTGCAAAAAGAAAAATGTTGAGTGATGACGTGGATTAAGGAGAATGCTTGAAATGTTTCTCTTTTAATAAAAGTAAGATTTGTGAGAGGTTTTAAGTTAAGATAGTCTTAAGCAAAATCAACTTATCACTCATATTCACTCTACACTAATAAATAATTAATAATTGACCAAATGTTCACCTTTAATTTATACTCTCTTTAACCTTATCAAATTATTATCTTTTCTATTATTTGTTAGATATTTTAATTAAAAAAACAACTGAAAGACAGGAAATAATAACCCGTACAAAACTCAATATGAAGTTACTGGTAGTTTATGAATGGGTTGAATTTACTTTGAGCGACTCATAAATACGTAAGAAATCCAATGTTCGTAAACATTACTCTCTATCCCACTTTTATTGTCCTCTTTCCTCCAAAATTTATCTTACTTTTATTGTCGCTTTTCAAAAATTAGTATGAAAAGTTAGTAGACTACCACTATTACTCCTACCTTTTTAACTACCACTCACTCAACCCGTCTTCAAGAAGACTTTGTGCTAATAATATAGCCATATAGGTTCCACGAACACACCTATATTTCTTAAATTTTCGCCAAAAAAATTATTAACGGCCCATAAATCATACGAAACAAAGTCCACCATTATATCATTTTTAACATTTAACAAATACCTCTTTCATCATTTACATTACAAACCCAACCCTACCCTACCATCTCACCTGGCTCATTTCTACCGCCCCACTCCAAACTCTTCTATCTACTTCCATCACACTTCATCATTAGATTGTTGTTATATTCCTCTACCAAGCTTTTAATATACAAAAAAGAAAAACCGACGTCGCCCCTCATGGCCTCACCGTAGCTCAGCAGCTCACTCTCAATATCATTTCCGTACAAAATATACCGATGATCAAATCTTACAAATTTCTTAGTTAGATCTGTCATCAAAGCAATCATTTATATCAAGATTGATCGAAGGCGTATATCTCATGGCGCACAAATTGCAAATTATTGTTAAATTTTTGTCTTTAATCTTTTTACATATAGTGCTTTCATAAGTATGGTTTCATACCTGAAATATTTTCCAAAAAAATATGGTTTTTAATTAATTTCTGTTTCTCAATAAAAAAATTTTTTCATTTTTTATATTTTTGTCATTTTCTAGTAATGAGTTTTTTCAAGCATTTTTTTTACTGTAACATTTAAATAATTTTGAATCTCTGTAAACTATTGTTTCCATAATTAATTTCCAGAAATTTACTTTTTATGTCAAAAATATGTAGATCCAGAAAAAAAAATATAGAATTTTTAAGAATGTCTTCAATTCAGTTTTTACTTTAATTTCCAAAAATTTATAGAATGGATGAGTTGTTGCTGTACATGCATAAAAATTTAATGAGTCTTTTCAAGCATTTTTTTACTGTAACATTTAAATAATTCAGTTGTTGCTGTAGATGAGTTGTTGCCGTAGTTGAATTTTATAGAAATTTTTTTTAATTTCCAAATTTTTTTTTATAAATTTATAAAAAAAAATTTATAGAATTTTTTTTTAAGCATACCTTTGATATAGATGAGTTGTTGCCGTTGAAGTGATGTATTTTATTTTAATAATATAATTTTTTTTTTTTTTTTTTTGCAAGAATTCAAACTTCCATTAAATGAAGAAAAGAATCCATACAAAGAGAGCCACTAGAGTACAACCAGAAGGAGTCTAACTAACAACAGAATCGACTACTTCTTCGGATAGTATGCCATTCATCCATGCATACATCCTAAGACTAATGACATATTTTAGACGAGATAGAAGTGTGTTTACATCACACTTTACATCATTGAATATTCTTGCGTTACGCTCTTGCCAGATGAAATATATCATTGAAAGCGCAACGAGCCCAAACTTTCCTCCAGCTACGTCCCCTATTCAGACCAAGTTTATTGAGCTCATGTTTTAAGCTAAGAATCCTGCGATGAACCTGCTGCCATCCCAGAGTTTTTTTAGCAAGCTCATTTGAATAGCCACATTGGAAGAATAGGTGGGGCACAGATTCCTGCTGCTGCTCACAAAGTGCACATCTGTTGACAAGAATCATACCTCTCTTAATCAAGTTATCAATGGTGGGCAGATAGTTCTGGGCAGCAAGGGCTGTCACAAAGCGATGCCTAGGCATAATAGCACTATCACAAGTAGCTTTAGCCCAGGTGAGAGTAGGGAAAACTCCTCTGAAGATATTGTAAATGCAGCTTGTATCAAGCTTTCCCTGATGAGTGCAATCTTGCAGAGTCTTCATGGCAGCCCCATTGCCTATAGTTTGCAGAAATTCATCTCTAATGCTGAGAATCTTCCTCAATCCAAAAGAATCAGATCCCTTAGCATTAAGCATCCAAATGTCAGCCTGCTGAATTAAATAGGCTTGACACCATCTAGTCCAAACAGATTTGTGATGAGGTTGAGTGAGCTTCCAAAGCCATTTGATTATCAGAGACTTATTCCAGCTCAGTATCTCCCTGATGTCAAACCCACCTGCAATTTGCTTCCTACACATCTGAGACCAACTCATGAATATGTGCTTTCTACTCCCTTGCTTGTATCCCCAAAGAAATTGTCTACAAAGCTGCTCAATTTTACCAATGATTTCCTGTGGCAAGAAGAGGCAGGCACACCAAAAACTCTCCATACCAAAAATAACAGAATTTAAGAGCTGTATCTTACCAGAATAGGATAAAATATGTGAAGTCCAGTGATCAATTTTTGCTTGAATCTTTCCCAACAAATCATGATACATGGGAACTGTGAGTCTAGAAGTATTGAGAGGAGTACCCAGGTACTTCAAAGGGAAATCCCCCTCCACATAAGAAGTGGATTACAAAATAAGTCTCTTGATATCAGGGGAAACACCTCCAAGGTAAATATTGGTCTTATGATCATTAGGAAGAAGACCAGGCCAAGAGCCAAATACTCTAAGAGCCTCCTTAACAGCCAGAACAGAGGGGAGATCACCCCTGACAAAAATCAGGAGGCCATCAGCAAATAACAGGTGAGTTAGCCCAATTTTTACACACTTAGGATGATAACTAAACCCAGGAGATAAAGACAAGGACCTTAACTTCCTGGAAAGGCATTCCATACAAATAACAAAAAGTAAAGGAGAAAGGGGATCCCCTTGTCTGAGGCCCCTCTTCCCCTCAAAATAACCAACAGAGGAGCCATTAATATTCAAAGAATATCTAGGAGAAGTAATACAAGCCATGATCCAACTTATGAATTGGCTAGGAAACCCAAGACTAGGGAGAATCTGATCTATGAAGGACCAACTGATGGAATCAAAAGCTTTTTTAAAATCAACCTTTATCATACATCTAGGAGTTAGAAACTTTCTAGTATACCCCTTAACAAGCTCTTGAGTAAGCATGGTATTATCAAATATGTTTCGACCATGTACAAAAGCAGCTTGCTCTTCTCCAATGATCGAAGGCATGACATCTTTAAGCCTATTAGTCAGAACCTTGCTAATGGTTTTATAAATAACATTGCAGCAAGAGATAGGACGATATTCCATCACAGATTTAGGACTGGCAGACTTAGGAATAAGAGAAATGAGAGTAGAGTTTACCTCATGAATCAATTTACCAGTCTGAAAGAATTCAAGGATGGCAGCAGTGAACTCTATCCCAATGATACCCCAAGCCTTTTTGAAAAAACCAGCAGAGTATCCATTAGGTCCTGGGCTTTTTGTATCCCCAATAGAGAACAAAGCGTCCTTGACTTCCTCAGGCCTGACAGGCTTCAAAAGATCATGCCCCAAGTTTCCAGACAAAGTAGGCCCATCCTTAATGATTTGTAAATCAGCTGGTAAAACAGGAGAGTCCTTTCCAAGAAGATCTTTATAGAAATCAAGGAAGGCAGTTTCAATGTCTGCAGGTGAAGAACAATCTTTACCAGAATGATCCTTTATGCATCCTATATTGTTGATATTCCTTCTCTGAGCAATTTTTTAATAATATAATTATCAGAATGAAGCCTCAATAAAATTAACACTTTCAATTAAATCCTTCAATGGAACGTGGTTCCTTAAATTATGCAAAAGTAAAGTACATTTGACTTGTTGATTTTCAACCACAGAGCGACACGTCGGCTCTGTGGTTGTTGCTTTAATATATAAAGATAAATTACTTTAAAAAGTTATACACTTAAACATAATTGAAGATTTCAAAAGCGATCTTAAGCGTGCATGCCAACTAACGTTAGATAATCTTTTTATTATACACGTCAATAACATCTGCAAAAGAATTCATATCCTACTCTTTTTAAAAATTTAACCAAATAAAATTATCAAAGTTAAAACGTTAATGAATTACACTATGGGCATAAATACATTTAAGTTAATCCACAATTTTTTTTAACATATGTTAAATTTGTTTCCATCACTAAAATTTTTCATTATTTATATATTTGTGCATACATTCATTATATAATCTTTTTATTTTTTTATTTTGTTTTGTTACCTAAAATTAACGGTTTTATTTTTTTTATTTTGTTACATACAGAATAATTCATTGATTAATAATAATATAAACAAAATGCGACAAATGAATGAGAAAAAAAATTCAGCAATATAGTACAAAATACTTGGCTAGAAAGACATGCATATGTAATGTAGTTTCTATCTCATGCGAAATTAAATACAAATGAAACAATAGTATATATATATACGAAAAAAAATAACTTAATTGATAATAGAACCTAATACTTTCAAAAGCAGATGTTTGGAAGTAAGATTAAGGCGCATGGATCAGAAGAAGGAAAATGTAACGAAAATAAATGTCCTTAATACGATTCTACGACAAGGGTGTATAACATAGAAATTGTTATGTGAAAAAATTCAGTTTAGTACTAACGGGTAATAATTGCACTAAACACTTTATTTCGATTGTGCAAATATGTTAAACAATATTTGTTTTATTCAATATTTGTTTTACTTTACAATTTGAAAAAGCTAATTCTTAAAATCAACATGTCGAAATGTCTTGCAAAGTTGCCACACTTCATCATATTTACCCCAAGCTGCTCGTGCTTGTTTCTTCTGAAGATGCAAGTATATTATTGTCACTTCTGTTAGAACATCGTGACAATCCTCACTAACGTTTAACAAAGCGCTACAACATTCTTTTGAAACATTTGTTCCGTTAAAATATATATATATATATATATAATATATATATATATATAGGGTCAGGATCCGGTGAGAACCACTAACATAATGAGAACCGTGAGAACCCTCACTAAATCTCCACCAAATCTTGTTTCGAAAGTTTTGTTGGATCATTTACCATTAGTTTAGTTTATTCAAGCAAAATATTTGCAGTAACTGTACAAAATTTATTGATTATATTAAAAAATATGTACTTAATGTACATAAATTTAATTTGTACACTAAAATTACTCTAAATGCGTGAAAACGAGCAGTAGGTGCACGAAATTTGCTACATGCATGAAAACAGTTACTAGGTGCATGAAAATTACGGGCTCTAGATGCATTAAAATGAGCACCAGGTGCATGAAAATTGTTAGATGCATGAAACAGACTACTAGGTGCATGAAAATTAATAAATCGTATTTCACCTCAATTTCCGTCAGTAACTTATATTTTTTCGATCAAGATGTATGTTATCTACCCATAAAATTCGATGCCGAACCCAAATATGTCCTTATTTTTTAATAATAAATTTTGTAAGGCGGAGTTCTCACGGTTCTCATTATCTTAGTGGTTCTCACCGGATCCCAATTCTATATATATATATATATATATATATATATATATATATATATATATATTAGATATGGCGTCACCATAAGTTTTGCCTAAATCAGTTGCACATTTTTGAAAATCATCGGTTGCCTTTGGGCTTGGTGTAGGAGCAGATTCAATAGCAAAACCGTATTCTGCCATGATAAATAATGAAACTAGGAGAAGAGCGATAGTGATTGGTGTTGACTCCATGATAAAAAGTTTATTTAAGTACTAGTTTTAAACCCGTGCAGAATTGCACGGGGTTGATTTAAAAATGTCACGAAAGGCATTATGTTGATATTAATAAAACTATAAAAGTGCATATAATTATAATTTAAAATATGAAATAAATATTATTCAACATAAGGTAAATAAATATAAATAATAGTTTCACAAAAGGCAATGATGAAATCATGTAATATAAGGGTAAAATGTACAGTTTTAACTACAAACATATACTCGTACAAAGTATATTCAAGACACTGAAGCCAATGTAAAACTTACAGCGTCTTACATAAGCCGTTTCACTAAAAATACTCATGCAAATTTGATATCTTTTTATTCAGAGATAGTTGGGTCGTACCCTCGTAGAACTCGTGGAGTTTATAATTATCGAAATGAAAATAGTTGCATAACTCACAACCAAAATACTATATATTAACATTACATGCCCTCTAGTATTATTTCAAATATATATAAAATAAATTTGACGATGATAAAGCACCAACTTAAAATGGATATACTAAAAGAATATAGTAATATATCTATACTTATTTAAAATAATAAATTCCGACAATGATTTTCTAGTTTTAAGGCCACTGGTTCGTATAACTTATAATAATCGCCCATATTGCAAATCATAATAAATTCAGAATTAATAAATACCAAAGAATATCAAAGTTATTTCGAAATTATATGTTATTAGACATTGATCGAAAAAAGTTAAAATAAATAAATAAATATTTCTACTTTACAAATAGAAATAAATAAAGATATATTATTAATGGGTATTGCTCATTCATGGACATGATTTACTCAATCATGGACATAAATGACCATTATACCCTTATCATTTCTACATCCACCTTACCCATTTCAATTGATAATCAATTTATCCTCTCAAATTAATCCCTGTAACTCCCACAATAAACCACCAGACTTCCCCTCCGCCACCCCCTGCGCGGCTAGACCGTCGGACCACCCCATATACTCCTCTCCCCGACCATCGGATCAGACGCACCACCCACTCACCAACCGCTCCAATCCTAGACCACCCCCGGACCCCGAACCCGCCGCAAAGCCCAGTCGACCAGACCACCACATCTCTCCTCGCCTATTTCGCCTGACCACCCTCTCACCCGCCGCACCACCCAGTACCAAGAAATAGTAGTCCAATCTTGGTTTTCGTAGAAGCCGATGATGAACGTTTGACGACTTGCGTCGGTCGGAGTAGTATTCAATTGAGATAATATTAACAGGCAAATAAGAATGATATTCTCATGTGGTTTAATTCCATCATAAAGCCAGGATAATTAATGGAATTTGCCTTGCATAAAGATAAATTTCGTCCTCCACAAAGATGAACATCATTGAAATTATGGGAGAACTTGTTACGAAAATGAGTAAGGGTAGTATTAGGGATTCAATTCCATCATAATCCCTAATTTCATTAGTCTCAGTAATTTGATATAAGCATTGTTGATAAAATTAATACAGTAATTTAATTTAGAATTATTGCTTGATTCACATGAAATATAGTGTTCATAATTGAGTAATTTGACAGTTTTGATTAATTTTTGAGGAAGAGATTTATAAGGGGTTTGTTTATTTTTATTTTTGAAAAGGGTAAGATGTGGAAAAATAATGAAAAAAAGTCTATGAAAGAGTAATCTTTGTCCATGAAAGAGCAATTACGTTATTAATTGTCATTTATACCTTGATATAAATGGGAATACAAATACACAAATAATATCGTTTTACTCTTATAATTAAGGCTCAAAAATTGATATAGTGTTTAAAAAAAAACTTTGATTATCAATCTACAATCACCGTCTTAGACCCAAAAATAATATGTTAGGCGAAAAGCTAAAGTAAACTTAAAAATCCAAATCTCCATTGCATACATTTACCATATTCTCAACCCTTTCTCATCTTCAACCCTTTCTAATCTTCAACCCTAAATAATTAGGTGCCTCCTTCACTCTCTCTTGCTCTCTATTTTCTTGCTCTATCATAAAATTTATTTTCTGTACAAAAAAACAATCATTTATGTGATCTTTTAAAAACCTATATTATGAGGCTTCTTTACTCATATCTTATCTCACATTCTCTCAACACACATTCATCTTTATATTGAATCATTTTCCTTGACAATTAAACACGAAAAGTGTCATTCTTAACTATTTTGAAGAAATGAAAAGTGGATACAGTTCTTGTATGTATATAATATTAAATGTTTTAACTCTCTTATTTTGGGTGAATTTTGTTTTTTTTGTCAGTGTGTATTATTAATATGCTTTTCTAGTCAAAATTATTTACTCATTAAATAAACCAGTCACTTTTTTTTCATTATATATTAAATGACTTGGTCATTCTTATTTCTTTTGAGAAAAACAAAGGTGGATTTTTTTGAAGAAATGCTTTTTTAATGAAATAAATCCGTTTATTTTTATGTATTATCAATCTGATGAAAATGATTCTAGTTCCACTTTTTTTACCGATTTTTATTTAATTTATGTGTTTTACAATTTAAAAAATAAATTATTGTTTTTAAAGTGACTTTATATTATAAGTAGCAATTTATATTTAGTTACCATTATTATGTAAGATGTATAGAAAAGAGAGAAGAGGAGAGAGAGAGTCATTAAATAAGAAGAGGGAGAGGTGGGGCCCATTTTCTTTTTTTCACCCTTGTTTCTAGTGGTTAATAGGAGGTCTTTAATTGTTTCCGCTAATATATAGTAGATTCCTATTTAATGTTAATATTTTTATCGCCCCAAAAAAATTGAACTATAAATACACTATAAGGCTAGTTGTTGAGAACAAATTATCTACTCCTGCTAATTTATACATGAAGTTTACTTTTTACGTTTCTTCTACGTATAATAAATAAAAATTATTTTTAATATATATATATTTAAAGGTTATTTTTGTGCATTATTAATAACGATGAGTTTTTTTTTTACAATCAAATGTTTTTATCTTATCTTCATTAGTTTTTTGGTTACGTAACAATATTCAATGTAACATATATGCAATCTAAGTTACTTGATTAATTCAAAGGTGTACTTTCAATTATTATATATAGTGTGTTACGTTGGCTTATATGTTTTAACAGATTTGCGTTTATTCATGTTATATTATATCTCCTAAATTATATATTTTTAATGTTAAAATAGAATGAGATATTCTCTATCTTGACCTATAAAAATAAATTGACATTAAAAGAAGTAGGTTTTTTGTAAAATATTTGAAAGAGTTTATTTGACCATATATTATTTGTTATTGTTTGTTCAAACTCCATGTAAAACTATAATTATACTCAGACGTTTTAGATAGTTTTAATCCAAACATTAAGTAAGAATGATTTACATTTTCAGTTTATCAAATCTTTTTTTTTTTCAGTAGTGATCTATAATATCTATTTCAAAAGTTATCATTAAAAACTAGTACTTTTTTTAGTTTAAACGTTCCAAATCATCATAGCTGATAAAATGGCCCGAGCCAGTCTAGCCCACTTTTTAAAACTGTTTGGGATTTTATTTTCGTAGTTACTCATTCATGGACGAGTTTTACTCTTTCATGAACTTTTTGCCATAATGTTTTCCTTTCTTACCCTTTTACTAATGAACCAAAAATTCTCTAGTTTCCTATCTCTTAATACTAATCAAATCATCATCTAATTATCCAATTATTAATCTTATTTCTCATAATCAAATAATGATTATTATTTCACTAATTACTTTAATCATCCATTAAATGTATCAAATTAGATGTAAATAATCATGCAGGGATTAAATTAGGGTTAGTAAAATTAGGATTTTTGAAATTAGGGTTTTTGGGGGAAGGGGTGGCATAGGAGGGGGACGTTGGTGGCAGTAGGAAGGTTATCAAAAGAGGGCGTCGGAGGTTGGTTGGTGGTCGTCGAGTGTGATGGTGTAGCCAGAGGGGCAAGGAGAAGGAGGGGGTCGTGCAGGTAGGTAGAGCAGTCGGTACGGTCTACGCCGGCGGTTGTGCATGAGAGGGGTCAGTGAAGCACAAGGGAGGGTCGGGGAGGCGACGGTGAAGGTTGTGCATGGTGGTTGTCCTATGGTGGTGGTTGCCTAGTGGTAGTTAAAGGATAGAGTAAGAGGGAAATAATGGAATTGCAACAAAACACAAAATGAATTCATTAAAATGAAAGGGGTATAATGGTCTTTCGTGTCCATGATTGAATAAATCGTGTCCATGAATGAGCATAACCCTTTATTTTGGCCCATAACAGATTAGCCTAGGGTCGACCGAAAACTACCCAATGTATTTTTGGACCATGTTAAGGAGAAGTATTTAACTTAAATTTTGTGGCCTTGCCCTAACTGCATTTAGAAATATAGGAATAGCCTTTTTAATAAAAATTGTTATAAACGGGTTATAATTATAAACAACTCTTTTGAGACTAATGCATATTTATTGAGATTAAAAAACGATGTCTACTTAAAATAAATCATATCTACGAAAGGATGACTATTCATTATAAAGTGGTGATGCTTGTCTATATTACATTTTCGGAGAATAATACATGAAGTTTTTTTTCCGCAAAATAAAAGCAATTCTATGCATAATAAATTTGTAGTTTATTGTAATTGATGAGCACATTAATCTTATAAAATTATTGCCTACTACAAAAAATTAATATATTTTAGTTTGGTCTTGTAATCATTTTAGTCGTGAGTTATCATCTAATACAAATTTATTTTATCGTATAGTCATTATGTCAAACCTTACGAAACTCGAAATTGAAGCTCTTGACATTACCGGAAAAAACTATTTATCTTAGATGCTTGATGCTGAATTGCACCTTGATGCAAAAGCTCTTGGTGAAACAATTAAAGAAAACAACACTACATCGAGCCAAGAAAAGGCTAGGGTCATGATATTCCTTCGCCATCACCTCCATGAGAGCCTTAAAGTTGAATATTTGACTGTTAAAGATCCGCAAATGCTTTGGGAAAATCTAAAGGAGCGATACGACCACCAAAAAACGGTAATATTACATAAGGCTCGTTTTGAGTGGATACATTTGAGATTGCAGGATTTTAAATCCGTAAGTGACTATAACTCAGCCATATTTAAAATTACTTCACAACTAAAATTGTGTGGTGAGAAAATTACTGATGAAGAAATGTTAGAAAAGACTTATTCTACTTTTCACGCAAATAACGTGTGTCCTGCAGAGACAATATCGTGAAAAAGGTTTCAAAAAATATTCTGATTTAGTTTCTGGTCTTCTTGTGGCTGAGCAAAATAATAAATTATTGATGAAAACCATCAATCACGTCCAACTGGTTCAACTCCATTCCCTGAAGCGAATGTAATAGCTCACAAAGACTATGCCAGAAGCATGGGCAGTGAGCGTGGTTTTAATCGTGGTCGTGGACGTGGACGTGGTTATGGTTTTGGTAGAGGACATGGGGGTTCACGTGGTGGTCCTTTAAAAAACTCATATTCCCATCGTAAGAGGGAAAATAAAGATGAAAACAAAATTGAGAAAAATAGAAATGAAAATGTGACTAATATATGTTATCGATGTGGAGGAAAGGGTCATTGGTCTCGTGTTTGCCGCACACCAAAGCATTTAGTTGATTTGTACCAGGAATCAATAAAGCGAAAAGGAAAGAAAGTGGAGACTAATTTAGTGTATGAAGATGGAGATGGCGATTTTGATACTGGAAATGCAACTCATTTGAAAGTTGCTGATGTTTTCAGCACCCCTGCAGAGAATAATTAATCTTCGAGTCAAGATAGCATCACAAAAGGAATAATGATCTGTTTTATCGTTTTTATTTTAAGAACTTTATCCGTTTGTTTGTTTCAGGACATTTTAACAGTTTGTTTAAGATATTTTATTATTTTGTTTGCTTGAATAATTTTATTTAATTGTTTAAGACATTTTTAGACAGTTTATTAGTTTGAAGTATTTTATATAGAGATAGGTTATTTTAATGAATGTTTTTATTTGATATATTTGTGACGCTTGTTTTATTTATTTGAAGCAAATGAATATTTCTCACGGTCAATTATATGGTGAAGAATTATGTCTTGCGCATAGTGCAACTACTCACAGTATATTCAAAAATAAGAAATATTTTTCCCACTTGATAATGAAAAGGGAAAATGTTACAACAATTTCAGGTAGTACAAATATTATTGAAGGCTCCGGAAGAGCAAATATATTGTTACCTTGGGGAACAAAATTTGAAATAATTTATGCATTATACTCACCTAAGTCTCAAAGAAATTTGTTGAGTTTCAAAGATATCCAAAGCAATGGATATCATATTGAAACAACATGAGAGGGAAATGTTGAATTCCTTCAAATCACGAGTATAACCCAAGGCGTTAAGCAGACTAAGGAGAAGCTACCAACATTCTCTAGCGGATTGTACTACACAAATATTGTTATGATTGAAACAAATGTTACAGTAAACCCGAAGTTTACTAATAACTTTACAACTTGGCACGACCGGCTAGGCCATCCCGGTTCTACAATGATGCGAAGGATAGTTGAAAATTCATGTGGCCTTTCACTAAAGAGTCAAAATATTATACTCCGTACATAATAACTTTTCATGTTCTGCATGCTCACAAGGTAAATTGATTATACGACCATCACCAGCTAAAATTAATCATGAATCGATATCATTTGTTGAACGAATATAAGGGGATATTTGTGGCCCAATACACCCTTCAAGTGGACCATTTATATATTTTATGGTTTTGATTGATGCATCAACAATATGGTCTCACGTATGCTTATTATCAACTCGAAACCCGGCGTTTACGAGACTACTTGCTCAATTAATAAAATTACGAGCGCATTTTTCGGATACACCTATAAAGAATATTCGTCTTGATAATGCTGGTGAATTTACTTCTCAAATTTTTAATGATTATTGCATGTCGATTCGGATAAATGTTGAACATCCCGTAGCTCATGTTCATACACAAAATGGTCTAGCTAAATCTTTAATCAAACGACTTCAACTCATTGCTAGACCATTACTTATGAGGTGTAAACTCCCGATTTCTGCTTGGGGACATGCTATTCTACATGCAGAATCACTTATTCGCATCAGGCCAACGAGTTATCATAAATTATCCCCATCTCAATTGGTTCATGGTCAGGAACCAAATATTTCCCATCTTAGAGTTTTTGGTTGTGCAGTTTATGTACCAATAGCTCCACCACAACGCACAAAAATGGGTCCCCAAAGAAGGTTGGGGATATATGTTGGATTTGATTCCCCATCTATAATCAAATATCTTGAGCCAACCACAAGGGATTTATTTAGGGCTCGTTTCGCAGATTGTCATTTTAACGAGTCTGTTTTCCCAATTTTAGCGGGAGCTGACAAACAGTTGGAAAAGGAAATTAAATGGAATGAATTATCATTATCTCATCATGATCCTCGTACTAAACAATGTGAACTTGAAGTTCAAAAGATAATTCATTTACAAAGCTTAGCTAATCAATTGCCAGATGCTTTTACTGACCCAAAAAGAGTGACTAAGTCACACATTCCAGCTGTAAATGCCCTATTTAAAATTAAGATCCCAGAAGGACAAACTAGAATTGGAAGTGAGTTTAGTGCACGCCAGAAGCGTGGCAGACCAATTGGTTCCAAGGATAAAAATCCTCAAAAAAGAAAAGGGGCAAAGAATGAAGATGGTCTGGTCGAGGATGAAATAAATTTACAAAACTCTCCTGAAGAGGCTTTGGACATGATCGGAAATTTAGTTCCAGAAGAAACTCAGGTACCTGAAAATGAAGAGATCTCAATAGAGTATATCATGTCTGGTATTACTTGGAACCGAAATCAAAGCGACGTCGATGATATTTTTGCATGCAATGTTGCATTAGATATAATGAAAAATGAAGAGGATCATGAACCTAAGTCTATTGAACAATGTAGACAAAGAGACGATTGGCCAAAATGGAAGGAAGCAATTGAATCAGAATTGAAATCTCTTGAAAGGAGAGAAGTTTTTGGACCAGTAGTCCGTACACCTCAAGGTGTAAAACCAGTGGGATACAAATGGGTATTTGTGCGGAAAAGAAATGAATCGGGTAAAATTGTGAGATATAAAGCTCGATTAGTTGCACAAGGATTCTCACAAAGACCTGGTATTGATTATGAAGAGACTTATTCTCCCGTGGTGGATGCAACTACATTTAGATTTCTAATTAGTCTGGCAATTAGAGAGGGACTTGACTTACGTCTCATGGACGTAGTTACAGCTTATTTGTATGGCCCACTTGAAAATGATATTTACATGAAACTCCCAGAAGGTTTTAAGCTGCCGGAAGCAGAAAATTCGGGATCCCGAGAACATTATTCCATCAAGTTGAATCGATCCCTATATGGGTTAAAGCAATCTGGACGCATGTGGTATAATCGTCTAAGTGAATACCTATTGAGTCAAGGCTATAAAAATGATCCTATAAGCCCATGTATTTTCATAAAAAAAATCAGGATCGGGATTTGTTATCATTGCAGTATATGTTGACGATCTGAATATCATTGGGACTCCAGAAGAGATCTCTATGACAGTGGAATGTTTAAAGAAAGAATTCGAAATGAAAGATCTTGGCAAAACCAAATTTTGTTTGGGACTACAAATTGGTTAGAGTAGGTGTCCTCACAATAGTGCGCACCAAAAATCTTATTATAGGGATCTAATTGGGATATTTATTGACTACATATATGATTAGTCAGTTGATTAACGTAAATCAATAACGGTTGGCTAACTAGAGTTTGACGTTATTGTCGTTTGACGGCGGTGATCAACTGATCCCTTTCGGTCACACCTAAAGGATGAAATCCAAATAGTAACTACTTATTTGTATATGATACAGTTAATTAGTACATTACATATATTCGATATGTACGAGAGTTAATTGTTAAAAATTGAGTTAAGAACTCAAATTCGATTAAGTTTATTTTTCAATTATGCGATAATTGACTAATAAATTTATATCTTATTTTAATACGATTAAATAAGATTTAACTTAGTAATTAATCGTTAAATTAATAAATTAGTTGAGGTTTTGAGATAGAGGTAATTAGTTAATTATATTTACAAGGAGTTGTAAAATAAAATTACTAAGCATTGTGGAACCCATTATATATTGATATAATGGTAAAATATTACTTAAAATGTTAAGTACATATTATTTATTTAATTGAGTCATATAATTGTTATATGATCAAATTAACACTTAATTATACAAGATAATTAACCATATGATTAATAAGTATTTGTG
>JAIUZE010001559.1:0-32871 GCA_022085475.1 Heliosperma pusillum | reverse complement strand
CATTTTGAGCACGTGTGGACCAACCTTTTGGCCCCTTTGAAGCTTGGTGTCAAAGAATTTCGTAGCCGCCTCATATTTAAGAATTTGAGGGGCTTGCGAAAACATTGACGTGATCCTCGTGAATATCGCATATGCATCGAGTGATATCAATTGGAGTTTGAGTTTGGGTGAGATTGACCAAATCAAGACATTCTTGACGTCATTTGAAACCTTCAAATAAAGGTCATATTCGGCCCGAACCACCGCGGACGATCTAGGCGCGGGTTCGGTGGGGGGCTCTTCGACCAAGTAGCGAAGCACGTTATCGGATAACGCGGCACTCTTGATCGTTGACTCCCATTCAACAAAGTTACTTCCGTCATCTTTTAGGACACACTTGTCCATGACGAATCTGAACCATGAGTCCTTACCCAAGGTTGCAGCGTTTGATGATGTTGACATTATGCGAATATGGTAACTACAACAAAAAGAAATATATAAACATTCATTGTTAATTTACTTGAAAAACATTTTAACAAGTTTAGCATTCATATAATGACCTCTCACTAAATTATATAAACGATTCCAAGACCCATCTTTAAATAAAAATAGTCATTGCATGCTACTTTTATCTAGAAATGGTAAGTCATTACTTGACTAATTCTACCCTTAGAACTCTTGGTTGACGGATTTTAACTAAATCCATCTCCTAGTCCCAAGATAACGCTTATCTTGTTGAGTCCAATCCAATTTTAACTTGTGATCGTATCACCCTACTTACCCGAGGTAAAAAGGGACCCACGAGCGTGGTAGCCCTAATGAACACGGGATTCATAGGTGTTATTAATTGGTAAGGCTAATCTCAATTTTTTAAATATGTGAGAGATCTTGTCAATTTGTTATTAAATCCCTCCTATAAGTGAACAGTCGGTGAATTGTGAATAACGTTGACTTGACAATAACGGTAAATTAAATGCATGTGTGACGATTTTGGCATGAGCGGAATAAAGCAAGCAACCAAGCAACAATAAAATCCTAGTATGGCCACCTAGCTAATCAAAATTAACTAGATAGTTACAAATTCGGAAACCAACTCCTTGGTCCCGTGCCTCTTCACTTGGAACACCTTCCAAAATGGCATCGTCTTGAGGGAGTCACCGGTCTTCATAAAAATAATTACAAATATACAATATGAAATTCCTATTATACATTTATTTATAAATAAACATTTTAAATTATACAAAACGGCGATACGAGGATCGAAAATAAAATTACAACCCAAACTGTATCCCTTAAATTACGCGGGTAAAACGCATTAAAAATAAAACTAGGCCATACTAGGTACAAAATTTGCATAAATTATTAAATAAATGACATTCATTCATTCAACCATAAATAAAATAAATTGCTGCAAAATTCATGCCAAAAATCGCCCTAAACACATTCATGCTCATTGTAGCTCGATTTTACGGGATTTATTGATTTTTAACCATTAAAAATCAATATCAACATTTAAATCTCATTTAAATTCAAACTAATTAACTAAACTTATTTAGAACTCAAAATTAGTCACTACTAATTTTTTTGGTCATTAATTAGATCGATTTGATTTCATTTGCTAAATATTACGGTTTAATCATAACAATTATGAAATAAAACCAAAATAAAATATAAACATCATAAAATTTGAAACCAAAACTTTTTTACATTCTGGAACAATTCCAGGAACTATAAAAATAAAAAACATTTGCTCAAAAAATTTAAATTAATTTTATGAACAAATAGCTTTGTATTTAATGGTTTTATCAAATAAAAACATTAGATATAGTAAAACAGTGAAAAAAACTATGAAATTTCACCAAGAGTATCAAAATCATAATGTAAAATGTACCAAAAATTTTCAAGACCATAAATGGAAGTTTCAATTTTATGAACATTATAATCTCATATTATCGACTTTTATCGCATAAAAATCAATGAACATGCAATACATAAGTAAAAGTCACTAAATTTTACATACAATATTTAAGACATGCATATGAGATCATATTAAAATTTCATGGCCAGAATCAACATGCAACTATTTTTAGTTAACTTTTAACTCATAAAATGCATGTTAACTCGGTTTAAACGCCAAAAATCAAAATAAATAGAAAATTAATCCCTAAAATCACGAAATTTGACCACAAACATTTTGAGGTCAGTAGGTATACATGCACCAAAAGTTTTTGTCAGAATCGTATTTTAAATCAAAATCTTTGATTTATTAGTTATCTTATAACTTTAATAAAAATGTCCAAAATGAACATGCATGCTACAAGCTAGCTCTGATACCAACTGAAAGTCCATAGACCTTAATTAGACTCCTCTAATTAGTTGCTAAATTACTTGTTAATTTAGTATTTACTGATCTATGTAACATGCATGCAAATATAAAGACATTTATATAAGAGAAGAAATTTCCTCACATTGATATGGAAAATATAAGGGCACAACAAGAACTCCTTCTTGTTGTTCTTGAGCTAATAATATGGATGAACACAAGTAATCTCCAAACTAAAAGATCTCCTCTAAGTTGCACCAAGATGAACCCAAATAATCTACTCTTATTATTAACTAGATAATAAGATAGATATTATACTACTAATATTAGAATATATTACTACACTAGTAATACTTAGTAAATATTAGTATTTGAGAGTTTTTAGAGAGAAGATGAGTTTTTGAGATAAGTATGAAAAACAAGCATAAAATGAACAAATGAAATGAACAACCATATTGCCCTTATAAAGGCAATATGGCCGGTCCAAATGAGCATCACAAGGCTCTCATTTTGCTTATTTTAATCACATACATTAGGGTGGAGTGTTGTAGTATAAGTGATGATTATATTCAACTTGTTATGTCACTTTCACTTGGTGACTTAAGAGTGTAAATAAGAACAACAATCATCACCATGTAACTAGCAACATAACCGGCCATTATGGCCTAGTTTGGTCCATTTTGATTTTTTGATATTTGTCTCACAAATACTTATTGATCATATGGTTAATTATCTTGTATAATTACGTGTTAATTTGATCATATAACATTTATATGACTCAATTAAATAAATAATATGTACTTAACATTTTAAGTAATATTTTACCATTATATCAATATATAATGGGTCCCACAATGCTTAGTTAATTTATTTTACAACTCCTTTGTAAATATAATTAACTAATTACCTCTATCTCAAAACCTCAACTAATTTAGTAATTTAACGATTAATTACTAAGTTAAATCTTATTTAATCGTATTAAAATAAGATATAAATTTATTAGTCAATTATCGCATAATTGAAAAATAAGTTTAATCGAATTTGAGTTCTTAACTCAATTTCTAACAATTAACTCTCGTACATATCGAATATATGTAATGTACTAATTAACTGTATCGTATACAAATAATTAGTTACTATTTGGATTTCATCCTTTAGGTGTGACCGAAAGGGATCAGTTGATCACCGCCGTCAAACGACAATAACGTCAAACTCTAGTCAGCCAACCGTTATTGATTTACGTTAATCAACTGACTAATCATATATATAGTCAATAAATATCCCAATTATATTCCTTAATAAGATTTATCATGTGGCGCACTATTGTGGAGGACACCTACTCCAACAGTTTATTGATGACATCTTGATCTTTTTTAAGTCCGAAGAAGAGCATGCTTTTCACCTTCGTACCACTTTGTGAATCCTTTGACGACAAAAGTGGTTTGCTAAGTTTTTGAAGTGTGAGTTTTGGTTGCCTAAAGTGTCTTTTCTTGGACATGTGATATCTAAAGACGGTTTTATGGTAGATCCTTTGAATATTGAAGTCGTTGATGAGTGGAAGAGTCCTACCGATGTTGGAGAAATCCGAAGTTTCCTTGGTCTAGCCGGTTATTACCGCGGCTTTGTTAAAGACTTCTCCAAGCTAATGTGGTTGCCGATGCCCTTAGTAGGAAGACGACTCACTCCTTGAGTGTCCTTAGTGTGTTTCCCAATGACCTTTGTGCCAACTTCCTAAGATTGGAGCTTGAAGTTGTAGAGCATGGGTTTGACTACATAGGTGATGTGGTTGCCGAGCCCGTCCTTCATCGTGAAATCCGAGAGAATCAAGTAGATGATGCTACTTTACAAATCTATTCAAGCTACAATTTTTGTGCCCCAATTTGAAAGGTGACGTTGTGTCATATGTGAGAAGGTGTCTCACTTGCCAACAAGTGAAGATTGAACATAAGAGACCCGGTGGTTTGCTACTACCTTTGGATGTTTCTTTTCGGAAATGGGAGTCCATATCCATGGACTTTGTGATGGCGTTGCCCAAAACCATGGGTAGTAAGGATGTCGTTTGGGTAATTGTGGATGGGTTGACCAAGTGTGATAGGTTCATTCCTATAAAGAAGACTTGGAACTTGGATCGACTAGCCAAAGCTTATGTTGATGAGATTGTTCGATACCATGGTGTTCCCAAGGAGATCATTTCCGGCCGAGATCCACGATTTTGTTCGCGATTTTGGAAGGCTTTGCAAGATGCCTTGGGTAGCAAGTTGTTGATGAGTACCGCTTTCCATGCCGCTACCAATGGCCAAACCGAGAGGACCATTCAAACCCTTCAAGACCTTTTGAGAGCTTGTGCCCTTGACTTTCAAACTAGTTTGGAGAAGAGCCTACCATTGGTGGAATTTTTCTACAACAATAGTTATCATGCATCCATCAAGATGGCACCAAGCTCTTTATGGAAGGAAGTGTCATAGTCCTATTTTTTGGGACCAATTGAGTGATGTCCGAGGTTTGGGTCCCCACAACCTTTTAGAGATGATCGACCAAGTGAAGATCATCCGTGAGAGGATGAAAGCCGCGCAAGACCTCCAAAAGTCCTATGCCGATACCCTAAGAAGACCCTTAGAGTTTGATGTTGGTGATAAGGTTTTCTTGAAAGTGTCTCTCATGAAGGGTGTGAAAAGGTTTGGTGTGAAGGGTAAGCTGAGTCCAAAGTACATTGGACCCTTTGAAATTGCAAAGAGAATTGGTGTCGTGGCCTACAAGTTGAACTTACCCCCGAATTTTGGCAAAGTTCATGATGTGTTTTATGTGTCCCAGTTGAGAAAGTACATAAGTGATCCGAGTCATGTTTTACAAACCGAAGTTCCCGAGCTCGAGCCAAATCTATCGTTTGAAAAGGAGCCGATTCATGTCTTGGATCGGAAAGACAAGAAGTTGAGGAGCAAGGTGGTGCCCCTAATGAAAGTTCTATGGAAGTGTGTTGTAGTTGAGGAAGAGACTTGGCAGACGGAAGCCTCTATGCGCAACAAGTACCCGAGTCTTTTTTCTTAAGGTATCACTCCTTTCGTTCAAGTTTCGAGGACGGAACTTTTTAAAAGGTGGGGTGATTGTAATACCCGCAATTTTATTAATTAGAATCTAATAATATTTATTATTATTAGCTAGTCTTAATTTAAGTCTTAGATTATAATTTTAATTGTAAGGTTGAATATGTGTCTATCCCGTCATTTCCGACCCATATTCGGGTTCTACTCGGAAATTTAAGTAAGTAAAGGTCCCCAAGTGAAGGTTGGGTCTTCTATTCTCTTTTACCCATAAAACATAAGCTCCCTAACTCTTTTCTAGTTTTCTCCTTTCATTTTTTAGTACACACGCAACTTCATCTTCCCCACAAACACCATAAAAACTCAATTTTCACTCATAAACCTCTCACAACTCAAAACCACCATAACTTCCTCATCTCTTACTCTTTTTCCGTAATTCTTGTTTCATTCTTCCCCTTTTCTCTTTCTCTTCCTTTTAAGGTAAGAGTGACTCATACTTGTACAACTTCGAATTTTCATCTTTTTCTTGAGGCTTGAGTTTATCTCAAGGTTAGATTTTCTTGTAGGAGGAGATCTTCAAGACCCGGACAAGGAATATCTTCTTATTGAATAGGAACTTGAAGAGTGAAGAGCTAGCAAAGGTAACGTAGACAGTTTACTCGATGTCATATCTTATGTGTTTTCTATGTGTTTAGAGTAGTCCTTATGTTAAAAAATGGATTCTTTTATAAATGTTGGTCCGAATGAATGACTACAACATCTTTACTTGTTGGAATTCATCTCATATGTCTCAACTTCTGGAAATTGGCAGAGTTAATGTTAAACCTCTCTTGTTATTGCTTAAAATTAGGTTTAATATGTTAAATGAGTGTCCTATGATAATTTGATGTCATATGTGTTGGTTTAATGATCATAGGATGCTTTAAATGATGTTTGGTGATGAATTATGTTGGTAAATGCAAATGGGTGTGAATTAATTTAACTTATAATTAGTGTTTTGGTGATTTTAGGACAAAGGGAGTCCCACCCGGCCCACCGGCCGCCGACCCTCCAACCGGCTGGGAGCCTTCTAAAGTGAAAATGATGATTTTTACAAAAATTGGACAGAGGAAACCCCCAACCGCCCGACCAGCCGCCAGTCAGCCGACCGCCTGGGAGCCTCTGTATTGTTGGTGGAAAATTTGAAGTGCCTCGGCCGCCGGTCAGCCAACTGGCTTAGAGTCTCTGTAGTGTTTTTGAAAAATTTAAGGATGGCCGGCCGATCGGCTGGGAGCCCCCTGAAGATGGTCTGATTTGTATTATGGTGAAGGAACTCCCAGCCAGTCGACCGGTTGGGAGTCCCTGTATATTATTTTTGAATTTTTAAAAATTGCCTTGGTCGCCCAGCCGGCTGGCCGGGAGCCGGTTGCCTGACTTGCTGGGGACCCCCTGTGAATTGTTTTCGCCTCTTTTTCACATGACACCATATGAGACGCCTTCTACGGTTAGTTTATGTTATAATATGAAGGAATAACCTTTTACATTTATATAAGGACGATATTGTGTCTCACATGATTTATTCAGATGCTTAGCAACGGTTTTTGGATGGTTAACTAATTTAATTCATTTATGCCTTGAGTAGTTGTTGAGTCTTGGATGTTGGATGATATTGAGCTCCCATTTCTTGTTTGTGCCCTTATACTCGTTAGACCTTGTGTCGGACCGATACAAGTACATTCAATTGTTTGTTAGTGAGGATATGCCGACTTTGTTGGGAGGCGAACGCTTAGCGTTGATCGACCCGACCGTCAAATGTTGTATCCTTGCGAGGTGGTGTTATCTGCATGTAGAGTACGTATTTGCTTTACCATTTTCACGAAGCCTCATGGTATGAGTACTCGTTATTGTGACAACCTTTCTTGTTGGCCGCCCTACCAAGATTGGTATACTTATTCTCTGTCTGCCTCTGTCGTTGGCCGCCCTGCCGGATTTGGGGTACTCGGCTTCTGTTTTTGTTGACCGAGTCTTGGATGTGTGCATGCCTAGCCACATGTCGAATCGGGTACACGCCTTGTCCCGATAGTCTTGCCAGATTTAGACTAGGACCGTACTATTATCGTAGTCCTACCGGGAGGATTAGAGTCTAAAGTTGTCTTGTCTTGCATAGTGCAGATACTAGTGTGTTTCACTTACTGAGAGAGTGTGTTTGCATAATTATGATGATTGGCTGAATGTGAAATGAATGCTTAAGTGTCTTGTAGTCCTTGTGAGTCGTGTCCCCTACCTCTTCGACTATATGGTCACTAACGGTGAGATGTAAGCTGTTAGTAGCGATATCGTTGTCAAGGTGAGTCTTCCCTAGGTTACTTGATATTGTTTATATATATGATGATGATATTGTTTATATATGATGATGATATTGTTTATATATGATGATGATATTGTTTATATGTGATGATGATATTGTTCATATTTGATGATGATGATGTATACTTGCATGCCTTTGTTATGTACGTTTTAATGTGATATGGCAGGAAAAACCCCGAGTTACTCCCCCACTGACTATGGCATTCATGTTTAATGAATGAACATGTGCTAGCTGGTGCTTTTTGGGTGGAGACCGTGTGAGCTAGCGGGCGTTGACTTTCGACATTTTACGTTGCGTTTTGACTCTAGTTTTCTAGACTCTTATTTGTTTTGAGAGACTATGTCTCCTCTTGTAACTACTTTATTTATTGTTGTTTGCTTGACGATTCCTCGAATTATTTCCTTTCATGTAAAAGTTTTAAAAATCTAGTATTTTCATGAACACTTTACACGTCGTGCTTGATTTATTTTTCCGCATTTTTTAGGGTTGTCACTAGGGCTGAGCAAAAATATACGATATGGTTTTAATATACGGATACGATACGGTATACAGTTTTAATTACACGGATTTCCGGGTACACGATACGAATTTCCGGGTATACGATACGGTTTTTAAAAAAACCGTACTGGGTCCGGGTCGTTGAAAATCAAAACCGGGTATACGGTTTTGACCCGGTTTAATTAAAAATAACCAAACAAAAAGTTGCATGTAAAATTTTATTATCTATTTTGACTATATGGGTGAAATTTTGAGCACCAATCATTTTATGTGAAACTTGTAATATACGCAACTCACTTTATCAGTGACAAAATTTCTGTGTGAAGTTTTGCAAATTTGTATTTTGCTATTTACCTACTGACTTTGCAAGTAATTGTGTTTTGTAATAATGATCCTAATGGATTATATAAGCATCTTATTTATTGGTCGTTACTAATGTTGTGGACTCGAATTCCAGGTTTGAGCTTTATCAATTAAACTGGATCCGGGTATACGGTTTTCGGGTACCCGGTTTAACCGGGTATACGAAAACCGGGTACCCGACTAAACCGGGTCGGATCCGGGTATTAATTTTTTGCCTTCCAAAAACCGGGTACCCGATACGGTTATTAAAACCGTATCGGGTACCCGGTTTTGCTCACCCTAGTTGTCACAGTATGAAAATTAAGTAAATCAAGGGCATTTTCGTCAAAAAAGTACAAAAATTTGGATTTGGGAGCAATTTAAAAAAATTGGCAATTTTTTTGGGAATAATATTAAAGCTTTATTTAAAAGAGAGTAAATTTGAAAAATTGTATTATAAAATGAAGTAAATAATTACAATTTAATGAATGGAACTTGCTAGCAATTTTCACATAAGTAATTTACTCATCACATGACACTTAGGACAATTCTGTCATTCTCATTTGTCCACCTCATTTCCCTTTTCACAGTAAATATAATCTCATCTTCTCTTATTTCCTCACTGACGTACCACCGGTGTCATTTAACCATCGTCAGTCGGAGCCTTATATCACGACCATAAACCACCATGGTCAAACATCACCCTCCTACACCACCTCCCCACCTTTGTCTCACCAGAATATTACTTTGTACCGAAGTGTCGATGTCGACATTGAACTAGTAAATCAGAATCACCAAATACTGAGTGAACTACCACCGTTGTCAAACATAGTTGATTGGTTTTATAATTCAAGTGACTAATTTGGAAAGCCTATTATCAAAGGAGGACAAGAAGCATCATTGGTCGCAGTGGTGGAGGAGGGAGGGGGGGCACTCGCCCCCGGACGGATGAAATTTTGAAATTTTTAGTTAATTTTTTCGAAAAACTTTCGAGGGTATTTGAAGTAATTAGTCTTTTGCCCCCCTAAAAATTTGCGCTCCCCAAATTTCAGATCTTGGCTCCGCCACTGGTCGGTCGTTGTCGACATCGGGTGAGGCGAATTTGAGAAGATGACATAGAGACAACAAAAAGGGTTGCTCGCGGATGAACGGGATTTTCAATGGCGGCAGTTCGGATGCATTCAGGCGTCTACACCGACTAGAAGTGGTGTCTGGTGGTTGAACTTCATGGTGGGGTGGACTCAGGGGCGAACCCAGGATTTTATATATGGGGTAGCAAAATTCTTATAACGCGAAACACATGAACATAAATTTTTTGTAGTAATACCGTTTTTTTCAATTTGAAAAGAAGAATTTTTTTCGCACTAATTATTTTGAAATAGTTTATTGCGCCTTAGGCCAGAAGTCCTAGTAGTTTAGCATTTCTGGCGACCGTTTATATACGTGAATAACTCGTATACAATGAAGTGTAACTAATAAAAATGTCACAACTTGTAATGTATAATAAAAAAATATACACGTTAATAAAACAAAAACTCAATTGCAAGTAAAACATTGAATATACGCCCATCCGCACCTTGATATGACGAAAAACAAAAATGATGTGAAGAAATACCAAAAAATGCTGACTATGAGGCTTGAACTCGGGTTGTCTAAGTGAGGTATCTTAAGACCAAAACTTTACCACTTTAACAAAGCCATTATATTGCTACTATTACAATTTTACTTGATTATAGTCCTCAGTTGCCGCCATTAGACGGGGTAGCAAACGGTCATCTTTCTAATTTATTTTTCCGGGTTTGGGGTAGTGGCCGCTACCCCTTGCTACAAGCTGGGTTCGTCCCGTGGACTGGAATGGTGGTTATAGTGGTTGGTCCGTAGTGTGTACTGTGTTTGTTTGATAGTGTTTTCTTCTTTTTTTCCTTTTCTTTGATGTAGTAAATTAATTTTATCTTAGGGGTACTAAATGAAAATTGTGGTAAGAAGTACTAAAATGAGTAAAAAAAATGTATTGACTCATAAATTTTCGCTACAAAAAGAATCTTTCTTAAAAAAAGTAATCTCATGATTATTGTGTACTACTTCCTCCGTTTCATACAATAGTTTACGTATTCCATTTTGGCCGTTCCACTTAGTTCTTTACGTTTCTTTTTATGGACATCAATAATCATGTTAAATTACCATACTATCCTTGTTAATGACCCCCTCATACAAGACTCAACTCTTTTATAAGAGGGCAATTTGGTAAATTAACATATGTAAAAGTAGGTACCCCACTTGTTTTCACCAATTCTTAATATTTGTGCAAAAAGCAAACGTAAACTATTCTATGGAACGGAGGAAGTAAATTTTATGCCTGTGCGATGCACGGGTCTACGTTAATGTCATTTTCGTAATTTTCCTATAACAGTTAACTTATAAAAATAAACTTTTGAAGTTTTAAGACTATAATAAAATATACTCTGTAATTTTTTTAAAAATAATATTGATATATTGATTCAACTTCTATTTTAAACATATGTTACCAACCTTGTCGGGACTCAAGTTATATTTGATCTATATTATGACTCGAAAAATGATACAAAGTACCTAAGAATTAAGCTCTCTAAGACAATGTTTAAGAAACTCAAAAGATTTTGGGTTGATCACCCCACCTTATGGTAATTGTTCGATATGGGGCAATTCTACTATTTATAGGTATTAGTTTATTCACCACACATACTAAGAATTACACAAAATATATGCAAATAATATGAAATTCTATATTTTAATGCATGATAGCATTTTTTTTACCGCGAATCTTATTATTTTATTTTCATAATTAATACAAAATTTTAAGAGCTCTCTAAAACAATACTCTTTTCATCTTAATCAATTGTTTGCCTTTGAATAAAATACTCCTAAAAAAATGAATAAATGACCGGGACGAAGGGAGTATTTGAGAGACTTAAACGACTTAAGGTTCATCTCTAAGTTCCAAGGATGACTCTTATTTATAATCGCGTGATCATCCCAGCTTATGATATTTCTCCAATGTGGGACAATTCCTAATTTATACATAGTATATTCACCACACTTACATTACTTTTCAATTTGAGACAAATAACATATTTGGTAGTTAACATTAAAATTATTATTTATGATACTTTCTTAAATTATTATTTATGATACTTTTTTGATGATGTAAATTTCATTAAGGTGGAGATAATAATACAAACTTTTAAGATCTCTGTAAGATAATACTTAAGAGATTCAAAAGATTTTGGGTGAATATCTATGTTCGAAAGATGACTCATTTTCACAATATTTTTTTGTGAAATTAATGTAAAAAGTTTTATATAAATATTATAAACACCACTTGAATATAATATAGGAAATGTATATTAAGATAAATAAAAGATTTTTCACTTTATTTTTGTATGATATTTTCCTAAATTAATTTTTGCTGATGTAAGTTTCACTAATGTGGATACAAACTTTTAAGAGCTCTCTAAGACAATATTTAAGAGACTCAAAAGATTTTGGGTTGATATCTAAATTCCTAGGATGACTCTTATTTATAATTATAGGATCACCCTAGCTTATGATAATTTTCTAATGTGGGACAATTATATTATTTATACGTAATATATTTACCACACTTGTATTATATTTCAATGTGGGACAAATAACTTATTAAGTATTACACCATCAAAATTATTACTTATAAAATAATTTCCTAGATTTTCTAAATTAAGTTTAATGATGTAAAGTTCACTATTGTTGAGTTAATAATACAAAATATTAAAGGTTCATTAAGCCAATACTTAAGAGACTAAAATGACTCCTATTTATAATCATATTTATGATCACTCCACCTCATGATATTTTTCGATATGAGATAATTTTACAATTTACACTTAGAATATATATTTTCCACAAATACATTATTTTTCAATGTGAGACAAATAACACATTAAGTAGTTTATAATCAAAATTATTATTTATGAGAATTTTCTAAATTAATTTTTAATGATGTAAATTTAACTATTGTGACTATTATAATTCCATTTTGTTAAGAACTCTTCAAAACAATAGTTAAGAGACTTAAAAAATTGTGGGTTTATACCTAAGTTCAAGGATAACTCATATTTATAATCATAGGATCACCCTATGTTATAATAACTTTTTAATGTGGGAAAATTTACAATTTATAGGTAATATATTCACCACACATACATTATTCTTCAATGTGGACTAATAACAAACTAAATAGTACACCAACGTTTTCCATATAATATTTATTTCTTAACTCTTTTATTAATATTAGAATAATAAAAAAAAAATGTCATTTATTAAATTTGTAAAGTCGTTTATTTACATAACAATATAAGAAAATATTTTAAAAGCATGTGAGATGATCATATCTATGATCACTCCACCTTATGATAATTTTTTAATGTGGAACAATTTTAATATTTATACGTTTTATATATTCACAAGTCACCATATCTACATTATTTTTTTCAATGTGGGACAAATAACACATTAAACAGTTTACCATCAAAATTATTATTTATGATATTTTTCTAAATTAATTTTTAATGATGTAAATTTCACTATAGTGAAGATTATAATACAAATTTTAAGAGATTTGTAAGACAATATGTAAGAGGCTCAAAAGATTTTGGGTTGAAACTTTAGTTCCAAATATGATCCTACTAGATTTTATGCTCGTGCGATGCACGGGTCTACATTAATGTGTTTTCATAAATTTTCTATAACAATTAACTTATAAGACGATAATAAAATATAATATTTTACCAACATTGGCAGGACCTGTCATTGCTAATAACAATCTTCGTATTAAAACTCTTTGAAATTAGATTTATTTTAAATTGATTTATTCACCTTGTCACCAATTGATTTTATAAACCGTGTTTACTCGGGTGTATCTGACCCAATTAATCGTTCTTCTTAACTCTTAAAGAAAAATCTCTCTCGTTACATAATCATTTGTATATTCCAGAGCCCCTTTATATAAAGTGTATAAGATATCACCAATTGAATTATCCGCTTTTGTTGAAGTTGATCAAGAATAAACCCGACGCACTACCCGAAAATACCGTCACTTTAATATCGCTTCATTTATTTTTGACAAATCTACATTTTCTAGTACCGTCCATTATAAACCGCACCACCAAACCAACAAACCGAGTATATTTTAGCCGAGATACTAACCCGTCTTGTTATGAACGTACGTGTAATTAAATTGACTTAGGATATAACATTTCATCCATTAACCCACAACCCATCCATATCCTCCCCTTCTATTCCCCATAACTATGAAACCCTAAACCCCAAAATTGGATCGCATCACCTAACTTCACTGCATGCACCATATCTTGCCGCTGTAAACCGATCGCCATGGTAAACGTCGTCCGATCACCTCCATCTCCCACTATTTCTTTCGAGTTTACTTTACTTCGTGATGGGTACTTTGCTGCCTCGAACACGGAATCCAGGTATTTAGATTTCATTGTAGATTAGAATTTATCAAAATGCCAACATATCCTGATTATTCGTGTTAGATCTTTGTATATTTCCATTAGATCGTTTCATCCATCTATCTTAACTCGATAGCTATTTATTTACTTTCCGTCAAACATCCAAACATTTTTCTGCAGTCGAACCTTTTCTCCATGTCAAAATGTTTATTATTTAACCCCGTCTATTTGTTTAGTAACCCATATTTACCTATCACTCGTCTTTTCCGGTTAATTTGCCGCATTAGCTCTTTCGTTTGTAACAGACAACGATTTCATGTCTATTACCTTGATATCGATTGATTTTCGTGTGTTTATATAATTCTCAAATCACAATGATAAGCCTCATACTGCATGCATGTACAAAAAGCAACGCCTTGGTCCGATCTGTCGCAAGTAAAGCTCGCTTTCTGTAAACGTACGTCATTTCTGTGTCCATCTTAATTTCATTTTATTGTTGTCATTATAAATATATAATTCTAAGGTTGCTGTTAGTTGCAGCGTCTTATTCTTTAATTAGTTTCATCGCCGGGGTTTTTAATTATATAATACAGCTACGCCACTCGTAAAACCATGATATTGTGAGTCCTTGGTCTGGTTGCTATATAAATCAATGATGTGATACTTACGACAGACTTGACCTCAGATTTGAATGTTTGAGCCTTGTATGGGTAAATATATGGAATGATTCTTCTGTGTTGTATATTGATTCCCTAGACGGTTTCAGATGATGATCCATGTACTTTAATATTGTTTGCATTTGTGCCCAAGCATGCTTTAAAATATGAAAAACGGTTGGCCTTCACCATTTCACGGCTTAGTTTTAAGTTACTTTGCTCTACATTGTGTTGACGGGTGTAACATTTTGATTTTGGGAATGTTCTTGATGGAACAATTTTTAGATAGGCGGATATGTATTACTCCATATGTTGGTTTGCTGTTAGATATTCTACCAAATATGAAAATAGGATAGTTATATTGAAAGTGTTGGTTTGACAAATAGTTCAGTATTTTGTAGCTGAGTATCTGGATTTCTATTTTTTCAATCTTGGTCTTTGAACTACTGTCACATAAATTTAAATGTTTGAGCCTTGTATGTGTAAATTTTCGGAATGGTGATGAAACAATGCTCTTAACATACGTGGAGTATATGTGTGTGTGATGCTAAGTAATATATCTCGGCTTAATAGTTCATTAATGTTTACTCCTACTGTTAAATGGATTGCGCAGAAGTTGGCATTTTGATTGTAGAGGCATTGCAAAGAAAGTAAGACATGCTACATTATTTTCATCAGTACAGATTATAGACTGTGGAGCAAAGCGTGAATGTCCTAAATGCCATCATTGGATTGATAATAGTGATGTAAGATGTCGACCATAAACTCAATGGCCCTTTTATGCAATCTGATTTCTTACAGTCAATTCTTGAACTGCACACATTGGGCCACGTCACTATGGCCCCTTGTTTCGTTGGTGTGCCTTGCGTCTTTTAAAGGGGGTGTTTTGGGTTTTTAGGGTCAAGGTTTTGGAGGTAATCACTCTGATGTGGAGAGGGAGGGTTTAAAAATACTGGGAATTCAGTGGGAATTCCAAAGTTGTTTGTTACACTTACTTTTGATCGGCAAGACTTCTAATTCCGCATTCTTTGATTTTATGAACATAGTATTGAGCCTAAATCATGTATGTAGTTCTATATTTAAGTATCCGATCAAATTACCAAGTTTTTTAGAATCATTTCAATTGATATTTTCTTGTTCAGGTTACCTTCGAGTGGTCTGGTCTGCCAGCTGGAGTTAAATTTGATCCAACTGATGCAGAGTTGCTGGAACATCTCGCTGCGAAGTGCGGTTCACAAGATGCAAAACCGCATGTATTCGCTGATGTGTTTATTCCAACATTTGAGACTGACAAAGGAATTTGCTATATTGATCCTAAATATCTTCCTAGTTAGAAACAAAGCTCGAGCAACTAAATATGTTTTTTGCTAGATGCAACATTAGTATTCCGTATCATAAATCACGAAGAAGAAACACAGTAGTTACTAACATGAAATTTTTTATAAATTCTAAGGAGAAAGATTGTGTACTTGTGGAAGTATTAAAACTTTTGTGTTTGTCGTCTATAGGTTTTTCAAATAGCAAGCATGTATAAAATCAACGCGTAGGCATGTGATTTATCAATCCTAGAACTTAATCGTCTCCTTCTTATTTGACGGTAGTACTTAATTACTGATATAGATGATTTCTGATTCCCAGCACTCCCCGCCGCTTTCTGGGGTCGAGGGCCTTCTCGAGTCACATCTAAGAGTTTGTGGTGAGCTTGGTCATTGGATAGTTGTGCCCTTTCTATGCTGCTTCAGATGCAGATGTTGTTTCATCTTCCGAGCCTTTGCTGCAACTGTGCGCAGGTTACGACTCCGATCACCACGCCCTTCTTTTTTTGTTAAAGTCTTAGTCTTTGAATGTTATCTCTTTAATTCTTTGCTGTAACTCAATGGTTTTTTTTCCTGATCTAATACAATTTACGGCCAGCGTTTATAAAGTATCCCAAATGGTTGTTTTTATTCGTCGAATTCGAATTACTCTTTTCGCTAAATTTGTTAGTCGGTTTTCTGGGTCTTCTTTTATTGCAGATGGTGTTTCATCTTCCGAGCCTTTGCTGCAGCAACTGTGCGCAGGTTACGGCTCCGATCACCACGCCCTTCTTTTTTTTGTTTAAGTCTTAGTCTTTGAATGTTATCTCTTTAATTCTTTGCGGTAACTCAATGTTTTTTTTTCCTGATCTAATACAATTTACGGCCAGCGTTTATAAAGTATCCCAAATGGTTGTTTTTATTCGTCGAATTCGAATTACTCTTTTCGCTAAATTTGTTAGTCGGTTTTCTGGGTCTTTTTTATTGCTGGTTGTTACTGGTCAGGTTTTCTAGTTAACTTTTGTTGCTACATCCGTTGATTTGTACTGATTAACTTCTCAGTGTTAGGAAACCTGTCAGATATGAAATTGCGTGAACAGTTGTAAAAGTCATCATGTCTAATATATGAATCCAATAGAGTGCGCTATACAAAAACAGTAATTGGGACCTAGATCCATATTTAGAACTAAATGCGTAGCTGTAAAATTAAATTGAGCCAAATCAATAGATCGTAATTACAATAACGAAATAGTTAATTGCAGATAAGGAGCTAATCATACTCTGAGTTAATTAATTCAACTTATTCTTTATGGCCCCCTTATTACTATTTTATGTCACCTTGATGTGCCTATACTTTCCTAGGCACATTGTGACACCCTCAAATTTGCGGAAAGAAAAAAAATTATTTAAATACATAAAGAAGGTGTCATAAATAAAAAGGGTCATTACAATACGGAAAAATATTCTACAAAAGAAATATACAAGACGGGAGACATATCTCCCGTATAAATACGGAAATAAAAGAGTGTATAATAATATACAATCTAAGAACCGAATATAGGTCCAAGGTAAATACTTCGCTCGCTAGCTCGTCAATGTCCCAAAGTATGCATCACCACCTGTTCGACCGCATTAAATATAAACACGGAAGCCACAGTCAGTGGGGAGTAACTCCGAGTTCTCCCAGCCACGAAATGTCGAGTTTAATGAAACATTAATAACATAAAAGCAATGTATACGGAAAATACAAAACTTTAACATATATGATATGCTTTTCATGTTATGAAACAATTAACTAACATATAACCTATCATATGAAAGCTATCATGTGAAACCGATAATAAAATATAACAAGAGGTAGGGAAGCTGGTATGCTAGCTCAGAGGTTACCCTGTAACATGGCAATGATACACTCAAACCCTAATCAACACGTAATCATGTGAATCAGTTAACAATCGGTAATCCAAACTCTATCAATCTTAGCCGGCTTGCATCTCACCTTCTAAAACTCATAGAATCATACAAACATGAAAGACCAATACTTCTACAAACAGGCATAAGTTCTTAGAACCGTCAATAGTCATCTGTAACTCGAGGCTATACCACAAGGTAGGCAAACATCCTAGTCCTAGACTGATCAGACCTAGCGACAACAGCTATTCCATTCCCCGTCCCATGACATAACCGTCTATGAGAAACTCTACTAGGCGACCCCCTAAGCAGAGATGGCTAGTACTTAAGCTGGCTCCCTTCCCAAAGCGGAACTCTTCGGATGCCATGCCCCGACTTGGATATAAACCCACCAAGCCGGGACACAAAAGCTATTAACCATGAACTATATACTCGTTAAAGACAGTACGGACCTATCAATGTCGTGGTCCAAGCTACTCATTTAGAATTAGCATGGTCAAGACGCCATATACTCATAATTCTCTATGGGGACTTAGTCAACACGACACCAACCATATAATAAAACAGTCACGGGAAAAACATCCTATCATGTGACTAATTGCATATCAATAATAATCAAATATCATATCGCCTCATATCTACTAAGGCTAATTCATAATTAAATACAACCTCACTTGAAGACAAATCCCCGACCCTAGTCCCGCGACGGGTCATCAGTCAAATCGGGGCTGACTAGATATTAGTTTGACCAAACCCGTTGGATCAAACCGGCTAGAAACAGAGTCTTTATCACATAGACATAAAATCAACATATTCATTACATGTTATTTTATTAAAACTTCTAACAGGTGAATTATTATATTATACCCGAAAACCCGGTTGACTAAAAGGATATTAAATTAAACTACGGTCTCGTCTTATAATTTCTAACAGGTGAGAAATATTAATTTAATGAAAAACCTTTTTAATTAAATATTTTACTTATTAAAATTTCTCGCTTGCTAATTATTACAAAACGCGATAAAAATGACGATAACTCAAAAACCGTCACAAGTCCCAAAGTGGGACCCACGGGCTGAGTTGGGCCGGACCCCACATGGGCCTGGATGGGCCCCACGGGCCTAAATGGGCTGTTTTGGCAGATTTTACACTTATTACAAAAAACCGTTTCTTAATTATTTCCCGCATGCTTAACTTAAATAAAACCTGTCAAAACAACCACATAACAATCAAACATCGACACAACCCAAAGACCAAAACCCGGACCCACCTTGGACCAGCCCAGACCGGGTCTGAACCGGCCTGGACCGGCCTGGTTTGGTCCGGTTCACCACCACCACCAATTCCGGCCACCACCACAAATTTCGGCCACCACCACAACAACCACCCTAAATTCCAAATTAATTCTAACATGTTTTTAATTAACAACATCCATTTTTAAACAATCAAAACAACCATCAATCATACAAAAATCATGATTATGAAGAATCATCCAAATTCATCAAAAACAACCAACATGTTATAAATTCATAAAACACCATAATAACCACTACTTAACATGTTACTAACTAAAAATCATAACATCATAATAATATGAACAAAAACTAAAGATTAACCAAAACTAAAGAAAACCAAAGCTATGTAACATATATTCGTCGAGTAACTCGGAATCGTTACCTTAGCTAGAAAAATCAATTAGCACCAAAATAAGAAGTATAAACTAAGAAACCCGTCTTCTAATCTTCCCCTAATATATACGAGTCACCAAACTCGTCTTCAAAAATCTTCCCCTATAAGAAATGACAAGAAAACATTATTAGAAGTAAAAATAGATTTTCCATAATTAAAGTCTTGAAAACGCTTTTGACGGAATTGAAATAAAACCGTACGTGAAGATGGAGGAGCGAAGAGGAGAGTCTAGAAATATAAGTTAGGACGGATTTAATTAAGAAATGAAGATTTTATGAAGGTTTTGCTCAAGAACGATGAAGAACAAATGATGAACGACGAAGAACACGAAGAACGATCAAATAAAGTGATGTTTTGATCTTAATTTGATTTGTTGTAAAATGAAAAGTTGTTTGTGAGTAATGTGGGGTGTGTGTGCCGTGTAAATATAGGCAAATAAGGATGTCGGGTTTTGAAATTGTTGTTACGTAATTGACCCGCGTTTAATAATTATTTTACGGTAAACGATTAAATATAATTAACGATAAAGTTAATTACACCAAATCTAGATATTATGATATTGTATTCAAAAGAAATGAAAATATCAAGGGCTATTAGAGGGAGGTTGAGCCGTGTGGGTAAGGTGATCATCGGGTCTGTTTTTGCTCGATTTGCGTAATTTTCGTTAACTGATCGATAAAGTAACAAATATCTAAGATATTTGTATTAGTTTAATCGAATCAATTAAAATATCCTATTGTGAGTGGAAAACGATGACATGGGCGTGTGACTCATGCCAAAGTCGAGTTTCGATTTTGTTGCGCGTTTTACGATGAGTCGGGAATAGTTAAATGACGTTCGGTTAAAAACCGTAAACGTTATTCTTTAAATTCCGAATAAATTCAAAATAATTATATTAAATTATGATAAATCTTAATAAATCTAAATAAAAATAAATCAAAAATATTATTTTTTTAAATAAAATTTCGGTCTTCATACTTATGAGACGAGTCGGGAAAAGTCAACGGAAGTCAAAGTTGACTGAAAAGTCGAGAAAAGTCGAAGATGACTTAAAAGTCAAGAAAAGTTTAGGACGACTTAAAAGTCAAGAAAAAGTCAATGACGACTTTAAAAAGTCAAGGAAAAGTCAAAGACGACTTAAAAGTCAAGAAAAGTCAAAGATGACTAAAAACGGTCTTTTCATGGAATCCCTCAAAAATTCCAAATACGAACGCGGAATTTCAAAATAAGACTCGGAACAAAAATTCCTATTTTAAAAACTTAAGTTCTACTGAAAAGTGTTAGTAAATATTTTTACTAGAAAACTCGGGTATTTTCGGGTTGTTACAAAGCGACAATGTTGTAACTACATCTTCTTACTCTTACCAGATTAGCAATTTGACTCTTACGGTTATGTAGCTAAAGTGTTCCACACAAGTTGGACACTTTAATATTGCTTGGATATCAACTTTTAATGTGGGAGCTCGAAAGTTATTCACATTTGTTAAACTCTCTGATATCTTGTGGTTTCCTCTAGTTAGTGATAAAGCTATATACTCCATGAAGTTGTGATTAACAATTTAGCCTCCATGATCGAGCAGTTGTAAGTTGTGATCAACAATTTAGCTACCACATTGCTCTAATTTATTCTTACGTCTTCATGAATACCAAATTTTTTTTCAGACCGTGATCGACAAACCAGTCCATTTTCTTCTCCAATCACATTTCTTAATATCTTTTTAATAATAATTCCTCCAACCCCAAAATGAGACTTTTTGTTGCTTTAATTCTGTTCCTGGCGGTGCTATGAAAATATGATTTTAATATCTTTGACCAGTTTTAATATTTTATTCTCAAGGTAGTTCGCAATATCAAAATTATTGGATATTACTCAAAAATAATCTATAAAAATGAATATGCTGCAATCGGTCGAGAGAAAAAGACATAAAGACGGGTCATAGTTGCTTAGCTTGTCACCCATATTTATGAGAGTAATTTCATATAGTATGTACATTCAAATTCTATTCTTGTTCCCAAAAAAATTAATTTATTGACTTACGATAAACTACTAATACAAATGACCTTTACTATCCATCCAGAATGATCATTTTGATTTCGTAAGCATTAAGGCACACTAATTCACGAATCAAGCACTCATTAGCAATTGTCAAGAAAGAAATTTTAGTTTTAATGGTGTTTGATTTGCTGAGGTTTTTATATTGTTTCAAAAAAAAATTTGTTGGTTGTATGATGATAATTAAGCTTTAAGCTCTTTATACTTAAATTCTAGCATCTTGGTAGCTTTAAGCTCTTTATAATTAATAAGAGTTTTAATTTTGTTGGAGAGCTTTAAGCTCTTTATATTTAATAAGAGTTTTAATTTTGTTGGAGACTCTAATATTGCTAGAAACACAACTTTTAATGTGGGAGCTCTAAAGTCATTCATCGTTGTTGGACTCTCTAATATTGCTCGAAAACTTCATGTTTTAATTATATAGAATGATATGTATTCCTTTGTAATTAGGATAATGATCTATCATGTGCTTTATTTCTCAAATATATTTGCTTACTTCGTACTTTTTTCTGTTAGTTATTCATAACTCGGATATTCTTCCTTATTTCCTTTTTGGTTATTCATGTTTTCTTCCCTATTTTCTTTTTTGGATGTGGGGTATTGTGTTTTGTGTGTTTAAAATTCATTTGTGTGTGGGTTAGTGTGTTTTGTGTGGTCAAAATTCATTTTCTTAATGTACGAGGCAAAATGAAAGGGGAAAACTACATTAAATAGGAGGGAGTATTAAACAATAACTATTTTTCTCTCAACCTAATCAGATTCAAAACTGACTAATGATGAATGATGATGCTTGACAAAAAAAACATTCAATCTAAACTTGAAATCAAAATTACATTTCTTCCTACTAACTTATTAAACTAAAAATCAAAATGATATGCATCGACAAAAAAACAAAATTCAATCCAAAATCGAAAATATAACATAAAAAAAAAACGCTACTCCGTATAACTAAGTCCCCCCACCCCCCACACCCACCCCGTCATCTCACACGATTATACCCCGACATAAACCCCCGATAAAACTCGAACAAAATATAACCCAACGACCTAAACCTAATCCATAACCAACCCAAGTAACCCGATTACGAACGCGAACTCAACTCATTTCATCATTTGATCCAACATTGGCATCAAATTAGGGTATCAAATTTGTCCCCAAACCAATGGGCCAAAAAGAACAACACTGTATACTCAACACACTGTTCACATCACCTGAGTAACTGAGAATTACAAGTGTGTTTTTGGAGAAAAAGCGGGAAAATAGAAGAGAAAGAGAGAGAGATAGAGATGACGGAGAAAGGAAAGGGAGGAAAGAAAGCGTTGAGTGTTGATGAGAAGTACAGTCAATGGAAAACTCTTGTTCCTATTTTATATGATTGGCTTGCTAATCACAACCTTGTTTGGCCTTCTCTCTCTTGCAGGTCTCGCAATAAACTCTTTCTCTTTCTCTTTTTTTTGGTTATTATAGGGTAATTTTGTGTTTTTTTAGTTACCCAGAAGAGGAATTTGAGTGTTTGATAGAAAATGTGGGATCTTTTTGGTTGGTTTTTCTGTGTTTTTGGATTTTACTGTGTTGTTTTAGTTACCCAGAAGAGGAATTGTAGTGTTTGGTAGAAAATGTAGGATTTTTGTAGTGGGTCTTTCTGGGTTTTTGGTATAGTGATGTTTGATTCGGGTTTCGGGTTTTTTTAGTTGCCCAGAGAAGGGATTTTAGTGTCAAGTAAGAAATGTAGGATCTTTTAATGGGGTTTTCTGAGGTTTTGGTATAGTAGGGTTTTGATTCGGGTTTTATTAGTTTCCCAGGTAAGGAATTTTTAGTTTTTTGATAGAAAAGGTGGGATCTTTTTGGTGGGTTTTTGATATATCAGGGTTTTGATGTGTTTTTTTTGGTGTGTTTGTCAGTTTATGGTTAAGTTGAAGTTGAAGAGTCTTTGGGTTTTGTGGGAATATTGAGGGAAATGTGCAAAGATATTGTCTTTGGTTGGTTTTACTTGTGTTTGTGTTCCTCTTTTTCATATTCACTACGAATGGAAGAATGTGTTTTTTGGATAAATTAGCAAGCATGAGTTTGGTTTAGAACTATGTTGTAGCTTGTTTGCATATGCCAACTGCGGATTACACTGGCAGAGGGCATTATCCAGTGATAATAGAGTTCAATTAACCCCAGCAGGACCTATGTTTGCATATCTACCCATATTTGTAGAAACTCGGAAGAATGCCAGCATATAAAAATGAAATGCAGGTCGTAGAGTACTGGGTTAGGTAGTTGGCTTTTCAAATTGTCTGGGTGGGAAATGGGAATGTTGGAGGGATCTGAAAAAGTGTAGAGAACTAAAGATTTTAGACAGGTAATTTAGATTGGGTTGGACCGTGTCACTTCAGGTTTGAGTATGGTTTGGATGTGTTAGTATTAAGTCATTTGCTGGGTAAGGATTGCATTTAGGCCAGTAACAATTGGGTCAGACCAGAAGGAGGCGGGTCCCTTCAGGTTTTGTGTCATATTTTGGTTTGTTTGTTTGAAAATGGTTCAGGTTAGGTCATTTAGGCTGAGCTAGTTTTGCTAGGTGTAGCAATGTGTATCACTATATCCTTGCCTGTTGATGAGAAGAGTGCATTCATTTGTGTCTTCTATATACTCGAGAAGTATGTTGGACATTTAGATTGTAACCTGTGCTGATGAATGTCTACTTAATTCTCTAAGATTCTTGTGTAATGTTTTAGATGGGGCCCATTGCTTGAAGAGGCGACTTACAAGAACCGACAACGTCTTTATCTCTCAGAACAGGTATTAAAATGCCAACCACCATAAGTTAAAGGGAGTGTCTAGTGATAGCATTGTGCTTTATCCCCTTTAACAAGAATCACTACGTCTCTTTCTTTTTTTCCCCGAGGAAGAAGTTTTTTACTTTACAGGAACTCTTTTAGACCATGCTATGATAAATACGACCAAGTAGTTTTGTTTCTGTGGTCTACCGTATCTTTAGATGCTTCTTATACACTTGTTTGCAGACTGACGGAAGTGTTCCTAATACCCTTGTGATTGCCAATGTTGAAGTCGTGAAACCCAGGGTTGCTGCTGCAGAACATATATCGCAGGTATTCTTATATCATGTCAACCATCTATTGTCATTCATGGTTCTGGCTCAGCTGTTTCACTTTTTTTATGTGGCCCTCTGTTCTTATCCTTTCAGTTCAATGAAGAGGCCCGTTCTCCCTTTGTGAGGAAGTTCAAAACGATAATACATCCTGGTGAGGTATATCTTATATTTTCCATGCTGCGTGGCTGTATTCACATTTGTATATGCATTCCTACAATAAGATGACAGGTGTTTTTTAGTAACTGCTGGCTTTTCTATTGTGTCCGAGGTTAACTGTTTATGTCTCGATGTAAGTTGATTGATCTAACTTCTCAGTTATGCCTCTAACTTGGATATGCTGTAAGTGTTTCTTAGAACATTGTAGTAAATAGATTGACACTTGTCATGTATTATACAGTATCTTCAATATGATATTCTCTTCCCTGCTTTTTTTATCCATCTCTTGAATATTTAAAATGAACTGGTCGGGTCACTAGAAAAAAATCTAGGCTAGACCAAAGAAGAGCCTTTTGATTAGAACAATAAGGAAAGTTGAAACTACTTGTCATCTTTTGAGTGTAAGTGGAACCTAACAATTGGCAAAATAGGTCTCATCTCCGATCGTGTAAGGGTGCACGGTGGTCATTTTTTAAATTGTTATAGTAAGACAACAGGCAAGTAGGTCTGACACTCTGACACAAGGTCAAGCGTTTTTAATTTCTTATTTTTATTGTATTATTTTGTTAAACTCTTAAATGCACAGGTGGCTTTTATCTTGCTCATTTAGTAATTTTAACTTTGAAGCTCTCCTTGCCGTTTATTGAATTTGTAGTGGATCCATATATTGTAGCCTTTTGCTGGATATTACTATTAGGTCACTAGGTGTTGTATTCTAACAAATGGACTACGTTTGTACAAGTCGATCAGCTTGAATGCTACAAGGAGTTAAAACAATCATCTTGTTTTCTTCTTTTATAGTATTGAAATGCAATGATAAACCTTGAACTCGTCTCAATGGTTTTATTTGCCCCATTGATTTATCACTTAATACTAGCTGCTGTGTTGGGAAATTTTATAATCATGCATAAAATTGATCACTGTGGTTATACAGGTAAACAGGATTAGGGAGCTCCCGCAGAACAGTAATATAGTTGCAACTCATACTGACAGTCCAGATGTAAGTGAAAATGATACTATGTCATGTTTTAGCAGAAGACGATACAACGTTTTTTTATTCGTTGGTGAACAGTTAACACAAGTCACTGTATTGGTTCAATCAGGTTTATATTTGGGATTTGGAAAGCCAACCTAATCGTCCTGTTAATCTGGGAACACCTGCCTCTCGTCCAGATTTGGTGAGTCTCAAACATAAGCCTGTTTTTTCCTGAATAGTTTTGTTACTTTGTAGTCAGAAAAAAAAAACTATTTTGTTCCTTATGACTCTGCATTTCTACATGCTGTTTAAGAATTGCATATCAAACAGTTCAGTGTAATTTAAAAAAGAATATACGGAGTAGTTTTTAAAGTAAAAAAGACTTTCCTGTATGATGGTTTTGTTATTTACAGTAATATTTAATTTCTTGTCTTGCAGACTCTGACTGGTCATCAAGATAATGCTGAATTCGCTCTTGCAATGTGCTCTTCTGAACCGTTGGTGCTTTCTGGAGGTCCTTATTATCACTTGTTCATTTTTCTATAATTGATCCATATCTGACCGTGACCCGGTTTGTGACTCGGGTCAATAGCTTAACTCTTTGGTAGAGGTTATTCTTTGTGCTGTGTGTTTGCGCTAACCATTATATGTTACCACACAGGAAAGGATAAGTCGGTTGTTTTGTGGAGCATCCATGATCATATCTCAACATTGGCAACAGAACCAGGGTCTGCAAAATCTGCTAACAGTGGCGGCAATATAAAGAAAGCTGGTAATGGAAATTCAGATAATCCTTCTATTGGACCCCGCGGCATTTATCTGGGACACGAGGATACTGTTGAAGATGTTCAATTTTGCCCGTCTAGGTAACTTACTCATTGTAAATTGTTCTGAATTTTTCTACGTCGATGTTGTCCCAAACAAATATCTAGAGCATGGTTGCCTGATTTTATAGTATGCTCCAATATCTTAAACAGTCTAAATAAGTTGTAATACAATACGAAATATGTTGGAATCATTTTGGGATTCGATGGATTTGAGACAACCAAGGTGTAAAATCATGAAATAACCAACTTCATTATGCGTTGTACACCTGTAGTCCTGCATAAGACTGCCACTCTGTAATCAAGGAAGAGGTTTGAACTTTGAATGATTGATATGATTCAGAGGCTCGCAGAATTGAGTATTGTTACTCCCACCGGTACTGTGAATGTGCCTTGTAGTACAATACAAACTGCAGTGGGATAGAACTAGAGTGATGCTTCCTTTTAAATTCAAATGATTCAGAATTTATCAGCGCCATGCCCAATGCATGCATTGATGATTGACACATGTTCTGATATACTCTCGCTACTTGCAATTGTCAATCAGTTTTGTCATCTGACCATTTAGTTGCTGATTAGTTTGTGGCTTCGTTCTATTTATATATTGACACTTGATGTTTGTGTATGAAAGCGCACAGCAGTTCTGCAGTGTGGGTGATGACTCCTGTCTCATACTATGGGATGCAAGAGCTGGATTGACGCCAGTGACTAAGGTAATACTGCTTGACTGGATGTTGACGTTTTACAGTGTTTTAGTGGGGTGAAATGACAAATGACTATTAAAATGCAGTAACTAGCATTTAGGATGTCTTCTTTGTTTGCTACATGCCACATAAATTCCTTGTTAGGAAATGACATCACTGAATAAAGGCGTTTTGATTGCTATATTCATTATTCCATCAATTTCTTTCATTGACTTACGAGTATATCAGTATATTGTACCGTCATGCTTTGCCAACTACAATTGATATGTTAGCTATCATACCGTAAGCTACCTGAATTGTCATTAACAAGATACGAGGGCTATGGCTCTTATGAATCATGATTTGCCCTTCAACATTTTCTATAGCTTATCTTTCACGGTTTGCATTATATAGAAAAGTTTGTGCCACTACTGCAATATGGCCTACTTCACGTGCCGGACACGACACGGAGTCCGAGCGTCAAATACGTTTATTTTCCGCAGTGTTCAATGTTTTTTTATCTAAAATGAAGTGTCGAAGTGTCGTGTCTGGTGAGTGTCTGAGTAGAGTAGAATATTTCTACTTGTACATTATTTGCTAGAGAGATAACAATAGTAAATCTTACACCCTTTCAGGTTGAGAAAGCTCACAATGCTGATCTTCACTGTGTTGACTGGAATCCACATGATGAAAACCTCATTCTAACTGGGTATGTTTTTTCTGTGCATTCAAATAACTCCTTAGCCCCAAGTACTCCACTCGTTTGATCAATTACACTTCCATATATCTCAAAGGCTCAAGTAAACGTAGAGTGCAAGTATCGGTTTTGGAACACACATGCTTCTGACTGTATTTTTTTCCCCTGAACGTGAAATATACCCCAAAATGAAGATTAGTGAATTGGTTTAATTTTCTAAAAAAGAAAACATAGTCAGTTCAATTGAATTGAGGGAGTATATGGTAAAGCGTGTTTAAAGATTGATGATGAACATGTCGCGACGCTTTCAGGTCAGCGGATAATTCTATTAATTTGTTTGACCGCCGTAATCTCACTGCTAGTGGAGTTGGATCACCTGTTCATAAATTTCAGGGTCATGATGCTCCTGTCCTTTGTGTTCAGGTTTGTACTTCAATATGGCTGAAGCTTTCTAAATCACACTATACTTTATATTATTTCTGGAAGATGCCCTTGAGGATTAATAATAGTTTTTTGATGCAGTGGTCACCACATAATAGATCGATTTTTGGCAGCGCTGCTGAAGATGGCTTACTTAACATATGGGATTATGAAAAGGTATATAAACAACTAGCTTTAGCATATTATATCTTTTCCATTCTGTCGTTTCAATGAGATCACATATAACTATATAAGTATAACTTTTACAAAATCAGTTTTTGTAAGCTAGATTAAAAGTTTAAAACCCTATAGTTGTTGATCTAACTGCTCGGTGTGATCAGTCTGATCACACACATTCATTGCCGACGAAGATTTGTTTTATCAATAAGTAACAATAAATCTATAAGTGTCAACTTTGCCAATCTTGCAGCCACAATTCCATACATATGCTACTATGCGAGTAAGTAGTAACTGTAAGTCAGTCTCATTTGTTTTGATGCTCAGGTTAGTAAGATGGAAACAGAGAGCGGAGGTAAAAAGTCAAACCATCCTCCAGGCTTGTTTTTCAGACACGCTGGACACAGGTATGGTGCTTCCCAGTTAGTTGCTTGTCAGCTGTTCCAGTAGAGACTCTAGACTTTGCAAAACAGACCAGAGTTTATATATACCGAATTAACCCGATTTGTAAGTTGTAACCATTTCCCTGAAACTGAGTCTGCCCAAAGCCCCAAACTTGTCCGATAATAGAACATGTGAAACATACATGACCTGACTTTAGACCTGGCAAAACTGACCCGGTCCGTAGAACCCAACGCAACACCCGAACTGTGGGACCCAAATTGATCCGCAACCCAAATTGACCCGATCCGAATGTTTATTGTCGCAGAGTCCACTATCCCTAAATAACTTGATAATAACTGACCCGAAGATGACCTGGCCAAATTAGCCCAACCCGAATTCTGGTAAACCCCAAAAATGACCGCACCTGACCCGGTTCACCAGTTTGCCAGGTCTACCTGACCCGGACTGACTTGACCGGAATGATCTGAGGTCTAGCAGAGACTAATGACCTCCTATCTAGAGGCTGTGAGACTAATTGTTTCTTTTATTGGGGGACAGGGACAAAGTGGTCGACTTCCATTGGAATTCAATAGATCCATGGACTCTGGTTAGTGTATCAGACGATTGTTCAAGCTCTGCCGGAGGTGGAACATTGCAGGTAATCTTTATTTGTTATCGCAACTTTTTATTTTCTTTGGTTTCTATCAGTGTCCTAAACCCGAGGTCATCTGGGCATTGCAGATATGGCGCATAATAGACTTGCTGTACAGACCAGAAGAGGAAGTTTTGGCGGAGTTGGACAAGTTCAGATCCCATGTAACCACTTGCTCGACTACTCCTACCAAAGACGTTCCTCATTCTGCCTGACAACATTTTCCCTTTAACTCGGGGTCTCGAACCTCTGGTGGAACTCTTTCTGTAACAACTAGAAAACTAATCCCGGATGCAAATTGAATGTGTTAACCTAAGTTGGGGTGTTTAGTGCTTAATGGACGTACAAATTAGGATCATTTTGTTGTGCTATGAACACATTGTCGAGTCAGCTAGTGTAAGCGGTACAGTCATTGAGAGTTGTAATGCTTCTCGTCTCGTCACCTCGTGGCTACCTTTCCTCAAAATGAAGTCTTTGCAAATCGAGTTAATGAATGACACTATGCAGTCCTATTATTTGGGAATTGTTCGGTGTTGTCGGTGATACTGAATTTCAATACCATCTGACCGAGTGACGGGTATACTATTAATGATGTTAAAATAATACGGAGTATAATAGAGTATTAAATTAATAATGTAGTGGTCTATGTAGTAATATACTTGTGTATCTTTTAGGTTGTCTCTTGGTCTCCTAGCTAACAATAATCGGTGCCGAAAGGTGTGGAACAATGAAAAAGTTGTGCCACACAAATAAATGAGTCAATTTTTGTAAAGATATTAAAATGACTGTCTTACTAGTATGACATTTATACTGTCAAATTAAGTTCTATGACTTTAAATTTCTACAATTTGCCAAAAAATTGGTCGCATTTAAATAATACTCGGATACAAAATTGCCAATTTTTTTACTGACATTATTAGATGGTAACTCAACAACAACCTCATGAGACTAGATGAAAGTCAAAATACAAGCAAGCACAAAAATTTGATGACTAAAATTGAAAAAAATAAAAAAAATCATTAGTATTAAAGGTTACAATTATAAAGTGAAACATAGAATGTGGGGGGTTGTGAGTTGACTCTTGTGAAGTTGTGAGTAACTCCGACATTGCCAACAATACCAATAAGTATCCACAAAGTCTTCGTTAAGGCAGGTCGACCTGTCTAAAGCTTAAGATGGATCAAGCCCTGTCAAAGTCTATTTACCTTCCACCTGCATCTCCACTTGCCATTTATGAGGGGACTTGACCCGTCTTAAATGAGAATATGTAATAAGTGTCTCGTTTTACGGGTGTTGTTTTATCTAATTTTGTACTCCATATATACATTCATATAGGGAATTAGGAAAGCAAAGATTACCATTTTTACTGAATCTAGCGCAAAAGCTAATGTCAACTAGGGAGTACTATAATTGATCAAGACATGAACAATGATATTCATAAATTCCATCACCATTACATTTACCGCGTGATTCACATCAACCAACGCAAAATAAAAACTACTGAAAATACATTTAAATTGATAACTATATATTAATACGAGTAATATTCTTTTATTATAATATTCACGCGATTAGGATAGTTATACTTATAAAGGTAATAACATTGTAATATTTGTAACATGATATCGTTTTGAGTTACATAGTTAAATTTTAGCATCAAATCTTAAATCTAACTAGTTTTACTACACGTAGTCATAAACTCGACAACAAAATTAGTACACGCATAATAAAATTCGAAAACTATACAACTAGTCGCATTATTGTATCTCCACAGTTGTACTAGAATTGAAACCAATTTGATTCCTAGGAACACACCACACGACTACTACCAAATTTAATTAAACATTTACTTGAACATTGAACAAGAAGATTTCTTACACAAAAAAAAAAACCTTTTCACATTGTATAAAGATCACAATCCCTTTTTTTTCACCGTTTTCCCTCTTTCACTTCATAAAAGATTGAAACTTTGATTCTTGTTCCTGTTCCAGAAGCTAAATCAGATCAGGGTTTTTTCAATCACCCCTAAATCAATTATGGGTACTCACTATTTTCTCCTGTTATTTAAGTATTATATTGGAGCTTTCAGTTTTAGTTTGATCTAATTTCAGTCAACTATTTGATGATGTTGTGCAATTCTGCTGTTTGCTTTAGTTCTTTCCCAATTTTTAGGTTTAATTTGATGGTAGTTTGTTTGTCTTGCATAGTTTAATTGTGGGAAGTATTCGATTTTTGTTTGTTTTTAGCTGGTGGAATTTTGTGCATACTGTTTTGGGGATTTAGGGATTGCTGATTAGTTTGGTTTTAGCTTGTGGAGGCTTCATAATTCTGTAATGATTTGTTGTTTTATAGTTTCATTTAGTTTGGATCTTTAAATGAGGAGTGTTGGTCTAATGTGCAGGAAAAGGGGGAAAATAATCGATTTTTCTAGTGTGATCTTTGTGTTTGTGTGTTTTTACTTCGGTTTTGGATTTTTGCTTCAGTTTGTGGCGCAATAGCTTAGTTTGGAGCCTCGTTCGGACGGTTATCATTTAGTCGAGATCAGATTACAGAAACCTAGTTTTTTGTTGACAATTGAGGTGCGGGGAGTCTGACGTACTGGGTTAGTGTTAGGACATTTGTGTTGCTTAGTAAAGTAAAGTGTTTGGCCCGTGTTGAAGAGGCTTTGCTAGAAATTTATGAGTTGGAGAAAATAAATCGGGTTCTAATAAAAAATTGATCTTGTAGTTGTTTGGTGGCTTAAGTTTGTATTTCTATGGTTGCGGACGGTATTCGGGAATTATACATAGTTGACTGACTGAGGGTGTTTTTTGGTGTGCTGAAGTTGAGGTTAGCTTATAGACACCTATTTTTAGATAAGAACTATGTTGCAGGAAGTGAGATATATTGTGTTATCATAGGCTATTGAGCTACGTAGAAAGTTTGTTGTTTAGTTGAAATGTGGAAGCTTACTCAAATGTTTTTGAAAATCGAATAAGATTTCTGTTCTTCCTTATTGATATCTCTGTACTTACGTGAAACTTGAGGATGATTATGGTGTTAAGCATTTTATCTTTGCTTGAAGCCAGTTTCAGATGCTATGTGATGATGGTAAGGTTAGATTACTAAATTTGGTTCTGAACTTCTATCTAATAGTAGGATGGGAGTCCACATGAGATTCATACTGCTTACAGAAGTTTGTTTATGGG
>JAIUZE010001557.1:0-26895 GCA_022085475.1 Heliosperma pusillum | reverse complement strand
CAGATACTTCATGACTTACTATCTGCTTGTTCCTTTCTCAACCTCGTTTTCCTTGTTCGACCAATTTCGCCTTTTTCATCTATCGTAGTCTTTAGTGACGCTTCCTAATGTTCCTTGTATCATGTTCTTTTATCCCTACTCTCTTGAGAGGTAGTTTTTCTTATTAGCTAACGTAAGGGTTAGTAGGTGTGTTTTGAAGAAGTTTCGAATATGGTACATAACCGTCCTATTAAACTAGTTTCATGTTTAGATGATTATAAGGATTTGAGGATAGCTTAGGATGAAACTCTCCTAGTGGATTTAGACTATGAAAGCTTAATGTTGCAATATCGTTTTGAGGATTCGAAATAGCATAATGAGAGTGGGTAGTTGTAGTACGAATTTTAGTGATTATTACGGGTTACTAGGAAATTGTGTCTTAAATGTTGGACCCTAAACGGGAATAATTACTTGTGGAATTTGGATGGATTGACCAAAACTGAGGAATATTGTCATAAGCGAAAAACCGATGTATTGAGAGTTTGAAGGAGCTAAATAAATTGACTTACGGTCGCATTGCCCTATGATTGGCAAAAGTTAAGTGAAATGAGATTGTGTGACTAATCTCTTTTGAGGATTTTTGTTTTAACTTTTGAAGATGAGAAAGTTCATTGTTAATAACTTAGGATAATGAATTTTGGAATAAATTGGATCAAAGGATTTCATAGTAAGCCTCTTTTACCTTGTGGTTGTTAGCGATCATGTTTTCCCTAGATATAAACATTTTGTGGTGGTTTCTAATAAGAGTTTTGATGAAGCTAAGAAGATTAGAGTACGTAATGAATCTTTCATATGAGTTGTTAGTTGTGGAGTCTACCGTGCCGATGAACCTTAGTAGATTCTAGTTGGATTCGAATAATTGGGATTTGTTACTCGAAGTTTCATGATTATGAAGTATTTTTGTAGGAATTCTGATGATTGAAAATGACGAGTTGCAAAATGGGTAAGTTGTATTCTATTGAGGATTTGGTTTATTAGTAGATTAAGTGATGTCGAATTCTTGTAGATCTTCCTGCCGACTTCATCGTGATCTTCATATCCCTAAGAGTTGATTTGTTTCGTTGTTGCGTATTTTGTATATATTTTGTTACCCTGAATTGTGTGTGAGAAGTGCGAGTCGCTCTTTGTACGTGTAATGTGTTCTTATTTTGATTTTATCTTTGAGAAAACTTTCGAATTTACATATTGTGTTTCTAAATTAACTTTTCAAAGAAGTCCAAGGATATATTTTGTACCTTGTTTTTGGAGAAAATAGATTTATGTTGCTTTTATACTTGGATTTTGCGTTTGGTTGGATGTTTGCACTTGTTATTGGAGACGTCTGATAACTAGTCCTGCACTTACTAACGTTGTTTTGAATTTCGATTTCACTATTTCGACTTTAATTTGATTTGGATAAATTGAGTTCTCGTTCGCGACGGGCACTCTTGAGATCCGTAAGTAAGTTTCGCTCTTATGAAAAACTTCCTTAAACCGTTTTCTAGATGAACCTCGTTTCATAAATATTTTCCCTTATAAAAGTTTTCGTATTAATTTTGAAAACTGATTTTTATCCTTGATACTTTAGTTTTCTATTCGCAAGTTTCGAGGACGAAACTTTTTAAAAGGAGGGGTGATTGTAACACCCGGAAATGTACCCTATTTTTCTAGTGAACATATTTTACGGATACCTTTCAGCAAATTTAAGTTTTAATTTAGAATTTTATGTTCCGAGTCGAATTTAGAATTTCCGAGTTCGTATTTGGAATTTCCGCGAGATTCCATGAGAATACCGTCTTAAGGCGAGTTTGACTTTTCTTGACTTTTAAGTCGTCTTTGACTTTTCTTGACTTTTAAGTCGTCTTTGACTTTTCTTGACTTTTAAGTCGTCTTTGGCTTTTCTTGACTTTTAAGTCGTCTTTGGCTTTTCTCGACTTTTGAGCCGTCTTTGACTTTTGTTGACTTTTTCCCATAAATATCTCATACTCTCCTAATCAATTCATTACTCACACAAACACAAACACCTTACTTCTTCCTTAAGCAAAAATCCAAACCCTTGCCTCCATAAACTTTCCGATCTTGAAATCATCGTAGCTCATTCGTTCTTTGCCTAAATTCACGTAAGTTCGTCTCATTCTTCCCCTCTCAGCTTCCTCTATCCGTTTTGGTAATAAAATTACCGTCTTTCTCGCTTTTTAAATTATCCGTCTTTCTCAAGGTGAATGATATTCATCTTTTATTATCTAATTGTATGTAGGTGGAGACTAGGAAGGTTTAGAATCGATTAAAGACGCGTAAGGTAACGGTGAAGGGTTACTCGATATCATTTATGTGTTTTACATGATTTCTATGTTAGAATTCGTATTTAGAATACGATTAGAAAGCTTAGGAATTTTATTATTAATAATGATTGTTGTTAGTTGAGGACTTTTGATGATGATTATTGATTGTTGATAGTTGTTAGAAGTGAATTATGAAAATTGAAAATGTTTGAATGTATGTTGAAGGCTCTCGGGTGAACTGGTAACTCATGTCACGGGCGTGAAATACAAGTCACGGTCGTGACTTGTGCAGTTTTACTGCACTGACCCTTTTTGGTAGAATAATCATATCTCCTTCGTTACTTGCTTGTTTTGGCCTTGTGACCATTCGTTGGAACCGTAAGAGGATAAGCTATCACCTCGACTTGTGAATTTAGTTAATTTGCATATCTAGAACTCTAGTTATGACCGTTTGAACTGGACCTTTGTTTTCGTTGGTTTCCAAACAACTTTGTTTTGGAGAGGTGATCTATGTTTTTATTCTTTATGCTTCATAAACTTGTTCTAATGCTTATGTATCATGTATTGACTCATGTTTATCATATTTAAACTTATATGATTCCCTATTCTCATGTTTTGTGACGTTTTTTGGTATGTCCCACGTTGAGTCGGTTTTTACAAATGATACGGTTTGAGCACTATTTTGTCTTGTGCTTTGTACTCTCATTCCCTTGGCTACCTTCCCGTTCGTAAGGCTGGAATGTCTGAACGGAGAGGTATCCTACTGCTTAAATGCATGTGTTAGTGGGCATACGACGACGTTGTTGGGAGTTGAACGCTATGTGTTGATCGACCCGGCCGTCAAATGTTGTGTACTTGCGAGGTGGTGTTATTTGCATGTAGCGTACCGCTTGTTATGAGGCTTGTGCTCTTTTCCGCCTCTTTCGTGACGGTTGACCGAATTTGGGGTACTCGGCGTCTATGATTGACCGAGTCTTGGATGTGGAACGTCTTACCACATGTCGAATCGGGAAACGTCTTATCCCGAGAGTCTGGCCAGGTTTAGACTAGGACCGTATTATTATCATCGTCCTACCGAGAGGATTAGAGTCTTGTGTGTACGAAACGTCTTATCGTACATGATTCCGGGAAACGTCTTATCCCGTGGATGCCTGTTAATCATATTGGTCTTACATGCTCTCTGCGTTTCATTTACCGTGAGAGATGTCGTCATTTGTCGGTGTTTTTTGATGGGATGATTACAGAATGATTATATGATTGATCATTGAATGACTTGACCCCGCATGGTTTGTTTGTCGATTCTCAATCTTATCAAACTTATACCGCTAACGGTGAGATGTAAGCCCTAGTGAGCGTATTCGGTTGCCTAAGAGTGTCTTCCCCGAGTCTTGGAATAACATGATGGTTTCGGTTTTGATTTCCACATGATCTTATCATTATATATTGGATTGCCTATCTATTCTTATTGTAACTCACATGTATATCTATATATGCATGATTTAACTTTTGTATTTCCTTATATGTACGTTTGATGTGATATGGCTGGGAGAACCCGAAGTTACTCCCCACTGATTGTGGCGTTCATGTTTTTCATGAATGAACAGGTTGCTTGCATGGATGGCTTTTTACTTGTGGTATTTTGGGATCGGGTGTGAGCTAGCGGGCGTAGTCCCTGGATGAAACACCTCTAGACGTTGGTTAGCTAGTTGCTAATGGCTTTGTTGTTGGTTAACATTTTGAGAGACTACGTCTCTCGTAGTATTTTATATTTGGTTTGTAATTACTGACATTCCTCGTATTTCTATCTTGCATGTATAAAAGTTTTTAAAACTTCATATTTCCGCTTTATAAATCACATGCTTGTATGTTTTATTTTTCCGCATTCGCGAGGGTTGTCACATGCATTATATTATCTATAAGCTCAAAAGGTAGCGCATTGTACTATTGTGCAAGGTGTGGGTTCGACTCCCACATAGATAAAAAATATAAATCTACAATTATTATAGAAGTTGGTAAATGCTAGTGTAAGTTCAAAGTTAACAATTCAATTTTTAGATTCACAAAATCGTCTTATTTTCACAAAACCAGGTTAGAGATTCACAAAATCAAGTGAAAATTTCACAAAATCAAGTGTAAGTTTCACAAAATCAAGTGCAAGCTCAATTAATTAGTGTAAATCAGAGAGAGACAAAGTAAAGTGTTGGGGTTTTGTCTATTTTATTTTAAAGACAGTATGTGGGCCAAATGAAAAGAAATGAATGACCTCAAATTTTCAATCCAATGAAAAAACTGAAAATCAGCCCAGTGAATTTTGGTGAGGCAACACGCCTCGCCAAAATTAACGGCCTCACCTGATCCAGCCTCTATATATATATATATATATATATATATATATATATATATATATATAGAGAAAGGATCATGTGAGTCCTTATAGAAATAGTGAGTCCATAAGTCCTTTTGTGAGCCATTGGATCTTGGAAATGAAGGGTTGAGATGAAAACAAGAAAATGGTCATTAGTGGGTGTTTAATCCACTTCTCTCACATCCCCACTAATCAAACCCACTAATACATACTCAATCCAAACCCTAATACTTATACCCTTCCCTCATCTTTTTCTCTCATTTTAACCTCCCCCACTCTCTCTCTACCTCCCTTATCTCTCATCAATACTCTCAAATAAAACCAACAACAAAAACCAAAATAAAAAAAACCTAGATCTACAAATGAAAACCCTCATCCTCCACGCCGCCACCACCTCCGCCGCCACCACCGACGCCGTCACCACCCACGCCACTCTAAAAAAAACCCAATCCAAAAAAACCCACCTGCCGCGCGCCACCCACCGGTCACGACGGCCATGGCGTCCGTCCGTCCTCTCCTAACCACTGTCGTCCGTCCCCGCGCCACCCACGGCCACTGCCACGACCTCCACCCATCTACCATTCACCGTCCTCTCCTACTCCGACCATACTCCCTACTCCATACTCTCCTCCTCTCCTCCACCAGCTTCCCTCCGTCCTCTCCTCTCCGTCCGTCCTCCGCCGTCTCCTCTCCTCGTCCGTCCTCCGCCGTCTTCTCCAGCCTCCCACCGCCTCCACTCTCCTCTCCACCAACTTCCCTCTCCTCTCCTCTTTAGATCTACATTTTATTTTTCAGATTTAGTATTAATTTTTGTTTTCTCATCTCACACATTTTCTTTCTTTTTCTTTTTTTCTTTCTTTTCCACCACCAGACTGGTAGTGGTTTTGGCGAGGCTGGTAGTGGTTTTGCTGGTGGAGGTCGAATGGTGGTGATGGAGGCCGAGTGGAGAACGGGTGGTGATGGTGTTCTCTTTTCTCGTTTTTTTTTCTTTTTCTTTTTTCTTTTTCTTTTTCTTCTTCTTCAGTTTTGTTTAAATTTTTGTTTTGTTTATTTTTTCTGTTTTTCTTTGTTTTTTTGTAGATCTGAAAAAAGTGTGTCAAACTTTAATGACGTTTATTAAAATATCACATATTATCTATTAAAGTCACACATATTGTATATTAAAGTAACACAAATTCTCTATTAAAGTACCACAAATTCTTTATTAAAGTAACACAAAATGACCTTAAAGTAACACATATTGTCTACTAAAGTAACACATATCGTATATAAAAGTAGCACATATATGTTGATGTTATTTTTTCTTTTTTCTTTTTATTTATTTATTTTGAATCTATGTTTTTATTTTTTAGATCTCGTTTTTATATTTCAAATTTTTTATGTTGGTTACTTTTTCAGATCTCAAAACCACCAATATTTTTATTTGGTTAGTAGTGTTGTTTACTAAAGTTTCATATATAATAACTGAAATTACACATTTTTTTACTGAAGTTACACATTTTGTTTACTGAAGTTACACATTTTGTTAACTGAAATTACACATATTGTTTACTGAAGTTACACATATTGTTTACTGAAGTTACACATTTTGTTCACTGAAGTTACACATTTTTTTTTTATGTTTTGGACTGAAGTTACATGGATTTGGACTGAAGTAACATAGATTTGGACTGAAGTTACATAGGTTTGGACTGACTTTACACTAGGAAAGGCTAAAGCATAAAGTTATACTGACTAAAGTTACACAAATAATAATTGAAGTTTCAAATTTTGGGTTAAAGTTGAACAAATAAGGGTTGAAGTTACACTCGTAATGACTGAAGTTACCTAAATATGTCTTAAAGTTCCACACACATGTCTTAAAATTAAAGTTACACAAATATGGTTTGAAGTTACACTTGTAAAGACTGGACTTACATTCATAAAAAAGTTCAAATCATATAAATTGTTTCAAGTTACAAAAATTCAAATTTGTACCGTCGAAATCACATTTTAGCTTGAAGTTACACAAATAATGGTTGAAATTACACTCAGAAAAAGGCTAAAATCACATAAACTTGTCTTAAAGTTATAAAAATTCAAATTTATATAGTCGAAATCACATTTTAGTTTGAAGTTACACAAATAAGGGTTGAAGTTACACTCGTAATGACTGAAATTACACTCATAAAAAGTCTAAAATGACATAAACTTGTCTTGAAGTTTCATAAATTCAAATTTATATAGTCGAAATCACATTTTTGTTTGAAGTTTCACAAATAAGGGTTGAAGTTATACTCGTATTGACTGAAGTTACACTCATAAAAAGACTAAAATCATATAAACTTGTCTTGAAGTTTCATAAATTCAAATTTATGTAGTCGAAATCAAATTTTGGTTTGAAGTTACACAAACAGGGGCTGAAGTAACACTCATAAATCTCAGATACTTAAAAGTGCTCAAAAGTGATTAACTAAAGGCTAGAGAGAGAAAGTTAATTAATTAGTGAATAGGTAATTGATTAGTGTTAAGTGTGCTTTTGTCTCTACAATCTCATCCATCCATCTCTCTCATCCAAAGGCTAGGATGAGGACTCATGGACTCACAAAAAATGGTGGACTCATAAGAACCTAAAGAACCTATCTCTATATATATATATATATATATATATATATCGATGTAATATACATACATAACATAAATTTACTGGGACCTGGTAGTGATACATGAGTTCACGATCCTTTCAAGGCCGTGGCGCGCGTGGAGCCATGGACGGAGAAACGAGGGACAGACGTAAAAATACGCATTTGTGGAGTCGCCACCAACTTTTGTGGGAAGTTGGAACCGTTCGAATATTTCATGTCATGTCAAGACACAAAGTGATGACATGAACACTAAGAACTCGTTACCCTTAGCATTTTATGTCTAGAATTACTCTCGTGGATGCCAATGAACACGGATGTTCACAGAGATCTGGAATAATAGGTGAGGGTACGTATTGGAAAGTTTTTTAATCGAACACCTAATCCTACCGCCTCGATAGCGGCCTCTATAATGATTAGGAAAACTCTTCTGTACTTGATATGTTGTCGATTAAATGCATGCTATGCAACATTCACATTTTAATCCTAGCATGTGAGCTTAGACTATGTCAGTGAACATGTAGTTTAGCAATCAATTGACTCGAAATAGAAATTACATTATTTATTATATGTGAGAAAGACAGTTAAATCATACAATACAATGATTAAATAGACTAAAATAAAGCCGTATATTCCACAAATATTAGGAGCATGAATATATTTCATTAATATACGTCACTCTTTGCAGAATTTTCCAGAATATCGAAAGTCTATAATGTTGGAACTTCTCAAATGGGATAAAAATACGAAAAGGTACACTGCGTTATATTTCATTAATATACGAAAAATGACGTGAATTCCATTCCTTCATAACTTTGCTGAATATTTCGTAATTAAGTATATTGTACTTGTTTTTGTTTGTGTAGGTTTTAACTTATTGATAAACCCAAGAAATTAAACTTCAAAGCAAACATTAATCGAAGGAATTTTTGTTGAAGCAAACGTGAATTTTTGTTGAATGCATTGTATTAAATTTTCATTGTAGTCCAATTAACATTTCCAATTAAATGTATTTAAAGTTTCCAATTTCAATATTTGAGTTTGATGACGATTACTTTGCAAGTCGCAAACCAATGTAAGGGCCATATCTATGTTCATAACAACCAAATGACAACATGGCTAACAAAATCCAATAGATTCATATGAAAACGATTGAGCATAATTAATATCTGATATTCACAAAATAAAGTCTCAAATTCACAAAATAAGGTCTCAGATTCACAAAACAAGGTCTGATATTCACATAATAAGGTCTGATATTCACATAATAAGGTCTGAGATTCACAAAATAAGGTCTCAGATTTACAAAACAAGTTCTCAGATTCACAAAACAAAGTCTCAGTTTCAGAAAAAAAAAAAAGTCTCAGATTCACATGATAAGGTCTCAGATTCACAAAACAAAGTCTCAGATTCACATAATAAGGTCTGAGATTCACAAATTAAGATCTGATATTCACAAAACAAAGTCTCATATTCACATGATAAGGTCTCAGATTCACAAAACAAAGTCTGACATTCACATAATAACGACTGAGATTCACAAATTAAGATCTGATATTCACAAAACAAAGTCTCAGATTCACATAATAAGGTCTGAGATTTAATTTGCAAGTCGCAAACCAATGCAAGGGCCATATCTATGTTCATAACAACCAAATGACAACATGGCTAACAAAATCCAATAGATTCATATGAAAACGATTGACATCAAATTCTGTTAAAAAAAATCATAATCATAATAATCGACATCAATACCGTAAACCATTGAAAATGAAGGAAAAGGATAGGATTGAGAAGTTGCCTAGACAACCTACAGTTAATTTTAATCAACACTCTTCTTCTTCGTGTTCTTCGTCTTCTACCAATTCAGATTAAAAGGTCTGACATTCACAAAATAAGCTCTGACATTCACAAAATAAGCTCTGACATTCACAAAATAAGGTCTGGCATTCACAAAATAAGATCTGGCATTAACAGCAAAAGTTTCAGACCTTCTATGTTCACAAATCAAGGTGAACATAGAAGTCTCATAATATTATCTTTTATGTTCACATATCAAGCTCTAAGTTTCACAAAATCTTGTCGAAGTTTCCCAAAATCAAGATAAGAGAAAGAGTTAATCAAAGTAAACGTAATAAAACTTGTGCTCCTTCCATCGTCATCATGCTCACATCGCCATCATTCTCTACACTCTTCTTCTTCCTCTTCTTCGTCTACTCCTGATGTATCACCCTGTTAGAGCAAGGACCCTCACCACAACCGACACGAGGCGTCACACCACAACTGACCATAATTAATTAGAGCATTGGAGTTGACATTGGAATCAACAGCTAAGGAGATAAAAGGTTCAACAAAATCAGATTAATAAGAACTCAAACAAGCTGTATAATTCACAAAACAAGGCCTACAAGATTCACAAAATAATAGACACAACAAGTTTCAAGTTTCATAATATTATCTTTTACTTTCACAAAACAAGTTCTAAGTTTCACAAAAAAATCTCTTAGATTCACAAACAATGGAATAGAGCAGAGAAGATGATTTTAACCACTTAGCTAGCAGTCAGTTTTATAATATTATCTTCTAGGTTCACAAAACAAGCTCTAAGTTTCACAAAACAAGGTCTAAGTTTCACTGAACAAGGACTGTGATTCACAAAATAAGGAAACGAGCAAAGTACATGATCTTATTAATTTTGATCAAGTTTCAGAGTATTATCGTTTATATATGTTCACAGATGAAGCTTCAAGATTCACTAAACAAGGACTCAGATTCACAAACTTAACATATGAATTCATAAAACACAATCTATGATTCACAAAACATTAATTAGCGAAAAAAAAAAAATACTTGTTTCAATAACACTTGTATTATCATCAACCGTTGCGATATCTACAATCTCCATAGCAATTACAACTGCAAATCGACGAAAATAATGTAATAAGTAAATCGCGAGCCTTATATCATCAAGGAAATATCAATCGATCGTTATATCATCGATTTATGATCGATTTATGATTGAATTAACAAACCTATTTGATTATGCTCAATTTTGATCGAAAATTTGAAATTAACTGGAAATAACCTGGAAATCTTCGTCTTTGATTGATTGAATGAATGATCAACTAACTAGATGAATGATCGAAAATTTTGATCGAAAATTTGAATGAATGATCGTATATAATGATGCAATTAACAAACTTATATGATTGATTGAATTACCTAAATTTATGCATGAAGATATCAGTTTGTGATATTATGAAGATTTTATGAAGATATATTTAACTTTTATGGCAGTTGAATTTGTTAGTTTTTTAGAGAGAGAGAGGTTAAGTATTTTGGGCTTTTTATTTTTTTAGAGAGAGAAATGATTTTGGGTCAAATGAAAAGTTAGGAATGACCCCAACAATTTTTCAGCCCAATGCATATTAGAAATAATTAGTCAGTCCAAGTTTAATGAATGAATTTGGTGAAGCTAGCCGCCTCGCCATAATTAGCTGCCTCACCGGATCCGGCCTCTCTCTCTCTCTCTATATATATATATATAAATATATATATATATATATATTATATATATATATATATATATCTTATATATATATATAGAGAGAGAGAGAGAGAGAGAGAGGTGGGATCCGGTGAGTTCACCTAAATATTTGAGTTCATGAGTCCTAATTATAGCCGTCAGATCTGAACTAATGGAGCACTGAGATGATGACACGTGGCACTAAACAAAAATAAGAAATTTACACGCAAAACAACTGAAATAACAAAAACTCTATTACACGTCTAAAACCTTTCTTTCTTCTCAATTTCAAAACCCAAAAAACCATCCATATTCGCGCAATATTTCTACTCGATTTCAACTGCATTTCTACTAGAATTCAACTTCATTCACCAATTTGTGATCATAATTGTTTAGGTAAGTTCTCTTTTAGTATTTTTTTCTGTTTTTTTCCGATTATAATCGATTTTCGTTAATTATTATAGTGAAATTTGGTGATTTCGTCCATATTTCGTCCATATAGTGAAACCTAGAAGAAATTTGGTCTAAATCGTTTCATTAATGGTGATTTTTTGCGAAAATGATGTTTATTTAGTGATTTTGAAGATTTTCGTAAGAATTAATTAGGTTTTTCGATTTAATTCGACGAATTGAAGAAAAGTAGATTTAATTTCATAAATTAGGTTTAATTGAATAAATTAGGGTTTGTAATTGCATAATTCTGGAAATTAGAATTTAATTGAATAAATTAGTATATTGTTGTTGTATAAATGTGATATTGTTGTTGTATAAATGTGATATTGTTGTTGTATACATTCATGACCATCAAATAAAATTTATGCTGATTTTTACATAAATGTGATATTGTTGATGTATAAATGTGATATTGTTGTTGTATAAGTTTCTTCCTCTTTGGCTCTTAGGTACATGGTGAATATTGTATCTCAGCGTTTAGTTGATTTGGCATTTATGATATTGTTTTGCATACAAAATGATATTGTTTTCTATGCAGCGTGATATTGTTTTCTATGCTGATTTTTACATAAATGTGATATTGCACAGCTTAAATGAAGTATTTCCATTTCTTAAACTTAAGTATATTTTTTTCACAATAACAATATCACACATTATGAAAAACAATATCACACGTTATGAACAACAATAACACTTTTATATACACTTTTATTATACTATGATATTGATTGATAGAAATGTGTTGTTTGTATATTGTGATTTAATAGTTGGTTACTTTTAATGCAGTCATTAATTATCAAACAACATGAAGTTGATAATTGCACATACAGAGGAGCCTATCAAAACGAAGGATGATGGTGACGAAACATTAAAAGTAATGCAGACGGCAATTGTAAATAAACAAAAGAGGAAGAAACCACAACCAGTAAATAATGAGGAAGAGGAGGAAACACCAGCTAAGAAGTTGAAGTCTGCCAAAATAAAGAATAGCAAAGATAAAAAGAAAATGACTTTGGTGAAAGAAAACGAAATTATAGAGCAGCCTGAGTTGAAAAATAAAAAAGCAAAACCAATTCAGACGAAGTGTAGGCCGGGGCAGTTGGTTGAGTTGATTGACGAACTTACTGATGGCCAAAAGAAAGCTGTTATTGAAATAGGATTTGGAGGCTTGTTGCATCTAAAAGTGACTAAAATTCCACATGGAATTATGCATTTGATTTTAAAGGCCTTCGACCATACATGCGACATGTTTAGAACAAAGAAGATGAAGTTTCTTTTGACGAAAGATGATGTCTATGACATCTTTCAGCTACCTAGAGGAGGAAAGCAGGTAGTGCTTGCGCAAACAAGTAACACGGTTGCTGTGACGGACACCAAACTGAAAAATGAATGGAGGTTAAAGTTTGGTGTACAGTGTACATCCGATCCAATTTTGGTAAGTAGAGTCTTTGAAAGACTAAAGCAGTGCAAGGAGCATGGAGATGAGTTCAGACGACTGTTTGTGATGTTTAGCTTGTCCGTTTTCTTGGCACCGACTTCAAATAAAACACTTGATTTGAAGTTGGTGAAGGCTGTTGAGAATGTTGAGAGCATCCCCAAGTACGATTGGTGTGACTATGTTTTCAGGGAGATGGTCAGATCTATTAGGGTGTGCAAACAAGGTGGCAAGACGTTAATCAGCGGGTGTATCCTGGTTGTTATGCTGGCCTATTTCTATCGGTTTGATTTCAGAGGGAATTTTTTGGCACGCACCCTACCCCTTATCAAGCATTGGAATGATAAGGACTTGTTGAAAATGGTAGGTGATGAGAAGAAGACTGGACGATTGGGAAGTGCGCCAATCTCGAAGATTGAGTATCCCATTAGTCGGAACCAACAAGGTAACCTAAATATGCATGTTTGTTTATTACTATGTAATTTCGAATATCATAGAAAATATTCTTTGATATCTAATATACAAAAGTGTATATAAAAAGTGATATTGTTGTTCATAACGTGTGATATTGTTATTGTGAAAAAACTATACTTAAGTGTAAGAAATGGAAATACCTCTTATAAGCTGTGCCATATTTTGTTTGTTCAGTAACATCAGAGTCAGTGCAACTTACACAAAATTCAAATCAAGAGGAAGATGATGAATGTGAAGAAAAAGATGTCTACTTAATGGTCAAGCTGTCTAATGGTGTTGAAACTGATGAACAGATCAAAGCAAGATCAACTGATGTAAGCTCCCTTGCATGAAAATAAAGATAGATTTATGTGATATTGTTATTACAGTAAGTGATATTATTTTTAGTAGGTTCTTATACTGTTTAAAGTATGTTGTGATGTTGTTAAAGCAGGAGTGTGATGTTGTTAAAGCAGGAGTGTGATATTGTGTGTGTAACACCCGGAAGTGTACCCTATTTTTCTAATAGAAATATTTTACGAAATCGTTTCAGTAATTTTAAGTTATAATTTATAATTTTAAGTTCCGAGTCGAATTTAGAATTTCCGAGTTCGTATTTGGAATTTCTACGAGATTTCATGAAAAAGCCGTCTTAAGTCTAGTTTGACTTTTCTGGACTTTGGAAATCGTATTTGACTTTTTCTCTCATAACTCACACAACTCATACTCCTTAACCTAATATTTCATTTCCACACAAAAATCAAACACATTTTTCTTTCTTCTTCCTTAAGCAACTTTTCCTTCTTTGAATATCGATCTTTGATTGATCGTAACTTCTTCATTACTCGATAGAATTCGCGTAAGTTCGTCTTATTATTATTCCCTAACCTTCCTCTATCCGTATTGATAAAAAAATTAATCGTCTTTCCTCCTTCCCGCGTTTTTAAGCAGTCCGCTTTTCAAGATGAACTTTATTCATCTTTTTGCGATCTAATTTGTAGGTGGCGACCTCCAAAAGATCCCCACAAAGACTATTTTTCTTATAGAAAGAGGAGGCTTGACGATCATTAGAGCCGCTCAATCGGTAACGGTGAAGGGTTACTCGGTATTACTTACGTGTTTTACATGTTTATATGCTAGAAATCGTATTATAATACGATTAGGAAGTTTAGATACCATGCTATGATTAGTGAATGATGTTATATGATGATTATTGATGATATATGTTGATTGTTGATGATTATTGGAAGTATAATTGAGTTTTGAAATGAATTGGTTGAGCTTTGGAAGCTCTCGGGTGAAGAAGTGATCCCAGCCGGTCGACCGGCCGCCGGTCTGATCACCGGCTGGGAACACATCAGAAACTCCTTTGGAAATTGAGAATTTGTATGAAGTGGTGCTCCAGGCCGGCCAACCGGCCACCGGTCAACCCACCGGCCTGGAACACATCAGTATTGAAGTTTTGATTTTGGTGTGATTGGCTGTGCCGGTCGACCGGCCGCCGGGCGACTGACCGGCCCAGACCCCTTTCCTCTGTTTTTGAGTTTTTGCCTGTGTTCTGAGCCGGCCCACCGGCCGCCGGTGTCCAGCCCGGCCTGGAACACGGCTGGATATTTTTCTTTTAACTTCTAAAACTCGTGAATTATAATAGTTCGTATGATCGGGTTTATCGTATAATTTTACGTACTGTCTTATAATATTCATGTGTTGGATATATGATATCTCGTTCGCTTGTATCACATGTTTCGTGACGGTTTTTCGATATGTTCCCGCTTTGAGTCGGTTTTTACAAATGAGTCGGTTTGAGCACTATTTTGTCTTGTGCTATGTATTCTCATTCCCTTGGCTACCTTCCCGTTCGTAAGGCTGGAATGTCGGAACGGAGAGGTATCCTACTGCTTAAATGCATGTGTTAGTGGGCATATGACGACGTTGTTGGGAGTTGAACGCTATGCGTTGTTCGACCCGGCCGTCACATGTTGTATACTTGCAAGGTGGTGTTATTTGCATGTAGCGTACCGCTTGTTATGAGGCTTGAGCTGTTTTTCCGCCTCTTTCGTGAATTGATCTACCGAATTTGGGGTACTCGGCATATATATTGTAAGCCCGAGTCTTGGATGCGAAATGTTATCGCATGTCGAATCGGAACACGTTATATTCCGAGATCCTTGCCAGGTTTAGACTAGTACCGTATTATTATCGTCGTGCTACCAGGAGGAAATGTGTCTACATAGGCGAAATGTAAGCATCGCGTATGAGTTCAGGGAAATGTGATCCCGTGGATGCCGTTAATCATACTTGCCATGTACACGATGCTAGTGCGTTTCATTTACCGTGAGATTGTCGTCTTGTGTCGTTGTCTTTGAATGCGTGATTTCATGATTGTATTCATGGTCATTGCATGACTTGACACCGTCAAGGTCTTGGTTCGTGAATGGATGATAATATGTCGTATTTATTGTGATCATCGCATGACTTGACTTGGTTTGTCTGTGGAGTCTCAATCTTATCAATCTTATACCGCTAACGGTGAGCTGCAAGCCCTAGTGAGCGTATTCGATTGCCTAAGAGTGTCTTTCCCGAGTCTTTGAATAACATGATGGTTACGAAATTGATTTCATATGATCTTATCTTTATATCTCGTACTGCCTATCTATTCTTATCGCAACTCACTTGTATATATATATATATGCATGCTTTACTGTCGTATTACCTTATGTGTACGTTTGATGTAATATGGCTGGGAGAACCCGGAGTTACTCCCCACTGACTGTGGCATTCATGTTTTTTCATGGATGAACAGGTTTCTTGCTTGGATGATTTTTGGATGTGACATTTTGGGGTTCGGGTGTGAGCTAGCGGGCGTTGTCCCTGGAAGTTCACCTCTAGACGATAGTAGCTAGTTTTTGTTAAACACTTGTTCTTTGCTAACATTTTAAGAGGCCTCGTCTCTTTGTTGTATAATTCCGTATTTAGTTTGTATCATTTTGACACACATCGTGTTATATATATCTTGCATGTTTAAAAGTTTTTAAAATACCGTATTTCCGCATATCTTTTCACATGCTTGTATGTTTTATCTTTCCGCATTCGCGAGGGATGTCACAGTTGGTATCAGAGCTTTGATCGCTCCCGACGCACACACGTGAACCCTAACTTAAACTACTTGACCTTGAAATAATAAATGAGAGAGTTGGGTAGAAGTTAAGGACTTTATTTGGTAGTCTATTTGTTTTTGCTAATTGATAGGATAACTTAATTTGTCTTTGTTCTTATGAAGATGGTTAGACCGCGTTCAGCTGATAATATTATGATGGAGGCTCTTGCTCAAGTGCTGAAGAATCAGCAAGATGCCGCTCTCGCTAATGCCAACCAAGTTCACCCTAGAAGGGAGGACAATCAACAAGGTGGTTATGCATGGGTGGCGGGTCAAATTGCAAGGAGTAAGATCGTGCCTTATGGTGGAGAACCGGATCCTACGGAGCTATCCGACTGGTTCCTTGAGATGGAAAAGCAGTTTGATCTTTACCAAGTCCGGGAAGAGGATAAAGTGAGGATTGCAAAGCACTTTCTAGTGCGGGAAGCCGACAACTGGTGGGCTATCACAAGTGCCACCGCAACTCTTGAAGAGGACTTCAACTGGGCTTGCTTTAAGGCTCTTGTGGAGGGTAGATTTTACCCTAAGGAGCTTAAACAGCAAAGGCTCAAGGAGTTCATAGATTTTAAGCAAGGCAACCTATCGGCTCAAGATTTTACAACGGAGTTTAATAAGCTCGCTCACTTTGCGCCGAGACTTATTCGTGATGATGAAGATCGTGCATTCTACTACCGTAATAAGTTGAATGCCGTGCTGCAAAGTAAAGTGAGAAGGGGTACCGCGTCCTTTGGAGATCTCTACGACGATGCTTTGTGGGCCGAGAATTCAATGAAGGCTATAAGAGAGTAAGCTCAAATGAATAATCCCTCTCCTTCTTATGCTCCTAGGCCGAATGCCTTTGGGAAGAGGCCGTTTATCCCGTCTTCTTCGAATTCCTATGCTAACAAGAGGAGGTTTAATCCTTCTTCCAATGCCAATTCAAGGAATCCTTCTCCTTTTATTCCTAGAGCTACTTCAAATGTGGCTCATAGGCCTTATGCATCTCAAGGTCGTCAGTGTAACCGTTGTAGACAACCACTCCATCCCGGTGTGGCATGTCACAACCGACCTTACATTTGCTTCTTCTGTCAAAAGGGTGGTCATCGTTACGAGGATTGCCCCGACCGAAAGTTGCCCCCTCCTCCTCCTAAACCTAAGGGTTCAATCTTTGTCATGAGTCGTGCTGAAGCCGATGCTCATCCCGAGATCATTACGGGTATGTTCTCAATCGTAGAGCAACCGTGTCTTATTTTATTTGATACCGGTGCTTCAATGTCTTTTGTGTCATCAACCTATGCTAGTAAATTATCAATCAAGCCTACATCTAGTGAGGATACTCCCATATCCTTACCATCCGGAGATATTATCTCTTGTTCAACCCTATATCCAAATGTACCTATATCTATTTCGGGTTCTATCTTTCCCGCAAATCTCCTTAAGTTTCCTCTAGGAGAGTTTGATATAATCCTAGGTATCGATTGGTTAGCTATGTATCATGCTAGGTTCGAGTGTCGTGATCAAAAGATTTTCTTAAAGAGTCCTTTAGGTGTTAGAATAACCTATAAGGGATCTCATCCCCGTAAAGGTGTATCTTTAATTTCCGCTTTGAAGTTGGTAAGTATGGTTAGAAAAGGTTACAAAGCCTTCTTGTGTGTTGTGACTTCTTCAAATACCTCTTTGCCAAGTATTGAAGATGTGCCTATTGTTCGAGAGTTCATCGATGTATTCCCCGAAGATTTGCCCGGGATCCCTCCCGAGCGTGATGTTGAATTCTCTATAGATCTTGTTCCTGGTTCTGGTCCAATCGCCAAAGCTCCTTATCGTATGACTCCGTCTGAATTGAAAGAATTAAGGAAGCAGTTGGATGATATGATTGAAAAAGGTTTTATTCGACCAAGTGCCTCTCCTTGGGGTGCTCCTGTTCTTTTTGTGAAGAAGAAGGATGGTTCTATGAGATTGTGTATCGATTATCGTGAATTGAATCGGATTACAATCAAAAATAGGTATCCTTTACCGAGAATTGAAGATTTATTTGATCAATTAAAGGGTGCTTCTACATTTTCGAAGATTGATTTGAGGTCTGGTTATCATCAAATTCCGGTTAGAGATGTTGATATTCCAAAGACCGCTTTTAGTACGAGGTATGGCCATTATGAATTTAAAGTAATGCCATTTGGATTGACGAATGCTCCTGCTATCTTTATGGATCAAATGAACCGCACATTTAGTGAGTATCTTGACAAGTGTGTGGTGGTATTCATTGATGATATTCTTATTTTCTCCAAGTCCGAAGATGAGCATGCTACTCATTTGAGGATTATTTTGGGTGTTCTACGTCGTCAGAAGTGGTATGCTAAGTTCTCTAAGTGTGAATTTTGGTTACCTAAAGTGTCCTTTCTTGGGCATGTGATTTCTAAAGAGGGTGTGATGGTGGATCCTTCTAAAATTGAGGCCGTTGTTGATTGGAAGAGTCCGACTGATATAAGAGAGATTAGAAGTTTCCTTGGTTTAGCTGGTTATTATCGAAGATTTGTCAAAGATTTCTCTAAGCTTGCTAGACCTATGACTCAGTTATTGAAAAAGGAAACCAAGTTCCTATGGAATGAAGCTTGTGAAAATGCGTTTCAAGAATTAAAGAAGAGGTTAACTACCGCTCCGGTGTTGACTTTGCCTGAAGATGGAGTAGACTTTGATGTCTATTGTGATGCTTCTAAGATGGGATTAGGTTGTGTTCTTATGCAGAATAGGAAGGTGGTGGCTTATGCTTCAAGGCAATTGAGAGTTCATGAAGTGAACTATCCTACTCATGATTTAGAATTGGCCGCTGTTGTTCATGCTTTGAAAGTGTGGAGACATTACCTAATTGGAGTTCATTGTCGTATCTTCACCGATCACAAGAGTTTGAAGTACATATTTACTCAAAAAGAGTTGAATATGAGGCAAAGAAGATGGTTGGAATTGGTGAACGACTATGATTTTGAGTTATTATATCATGAAGGGAAGGCTAATGTGGTTGCAGATGCCCTTAGTAGGAAAGCTTCTCATGCTTTGAATGCTTTGCATGTATTACCTGTTGATCTTTGTGCCTGAGTTTCGAAGATTGAGTTTGGAGTTTGTAGAGCGTGGATTTGTTCATATTGGTGCTATGATTGCCGAACCTGTGTTTCTCCGTGAAATCCGCGAAAGCCAAGTTGATGATCTTACCTACAAGTCTATTCAAGCCAGAATTCTTGAAGGTAAAGGTAAAGATTTCAAGTTTGATAATGAAGGTGTTCTTCGTTTCCATGGTCGTTTATTTGTGCCTAATGCTCTTAATTTGAGGAAGCGAGTTCTTGATGAAGCTCATCTTTCCCCGTATTCTATTCACCCCGGTGGTGATAAGATGTATAAGGATTTGAAGCTGCAGTTTTGGTGGCCGAACTTGAAGGGTGATGTTGTGTCATATGTTGGAAGATGTTTGACTTGCCAACAAGTGAAGATTGAACACAAGAGACCAGGTGGATTGCTACAACCTTTAGATATTCCGCTATGGAAGTGGGAATCTATTTCGATGGATTTTGTTATGGCTTTGCCGAAGACCGTTGGAGGTAAAGATGCTGTTTGGGTTGTTGTTGATCGATTGACCAAGTGTGCTAGGTTTATTCCGATCAAAGAAACTTGGAATTTGGATCGTTTAGCAAAGGCTGATGTGGATGAAATTGTTAGATACCATGGTGTTCCTTTGGAGATTATATCCGACCGAGATCCGAGATTCTGTTCGAGATTTTGGAAAGCTTTGCAAGAAGCCATGGGTAGTCAGTTGTTGATGAGTACTGCTTTTCATGCTGCTACGGATGGTCAGACTGAGAGGACTATTCAGACTTTAGAAGATTTGCTTAGGGCTTGTGCTCTTGACTTTCAGTCTAGTTGGGAAAAGAGCTTACCGTTGGTGGAGTTTTCTTACAACAATAGCTATCATGCATCGATCAAGATGGCTCCATATGAAGCTCTTTATGGAAGGAAATGTCGGAGTCCTATAGGTTGGAATCAATTGAGTGACAATCGTGATTTAGGCCCCGATGTTCTTGTTGAAACCATTGATAATGTGAAGGTCATTCGTGATAGAATGAAAGCCGCTCAAGACCGTCAAAAGTCTTATGCCGATATCCGAAGAAAAGAAAGGCCGTTAGAGTTTTGAAGGGGTGATAAAGGATTCTTGAAGGGGTATCCTTATGAAGGGTGTTTAAAAGGTTTTGGTTGTGTTAAGGGTAACGTGAGCCCGAATACATTGGACCCTTTGTATTGTAGGAAAGGATTGGTGCTGTTGCTTATAAGTTGGATTTGCCGCCGAATTTGGCTAAGGTTCATGATGTTTTTCATGTTTCTCAATTGCGAAAGTATGTAAGTGATCCAAGCCATGTCTTTCAAGTTGAATTGCCCGAGCTTGAACCGAATCTATCCTTTGAAGAGAAGCCGATCCGTATCTTAGATCGTAAGGATAGGAAGTTGAGAAGTAAAGTAGTTCCGTTGGTGAAAATCTTGTGGAGAAGTGCTAATGTCGAAGAAGAGACTTGGGAAACCGAAGCTTCTATGCGTAGTAAATATCCGAGTCTTTTCGAGTAAGGTAAATTTTATTTTTTCCTCAAGTTTCGAGGGCGAAACTTTTTAAAAGGTGGGGTGATTGTAACACCCGGAAATGTACCCTATTTTTCTAGTAGAAATATTTTACGAAACCTTTTCAGTAATTTTAAGTTATAATTTATAATTTTAAGTTTCGAGTCGAATTTTGAATTTCCGAGTCCGTATTTGGAATTTCTGCGAGATTTCATGAAAAAGTCGTCTTCAGTCTAGTTTGACTTTTCTGGACTTTGGAAATCGTATTTGACTTTTTCTCTCATAACTCACACAACTCATACTCCTTAACCTAATATTTCATTTCCTCACAAAAAAATCAAACACATTTTCTTTCTTCTTCCTTAAGCAATATTTCCCTCTTTGATTTCAAGCTTAGAATTGACGTAACTTCTTCGTTACTCAATAGAATTTACGTAAGTTTATCTTATTCTTCCTCCCGTACCTTCCTCTATCCGTATTGATAATAAAATTATCGTCTTTCTCGCTTTTTAAGCATTCCGTCTTTCTCAAGATGAACTTTATTCATCTTTTTGCGATCTAATTGTAGGTGGCGACCTCCAAGATCCCGACAAAGACTATTTTATTATAGAAGAGGAGCTTGACGATCATTAGAGACGCTCAAAGGTAACGGTGAAGGGTTACTCGGTATTACTTACGTGTTTTACATGTTTATATGCTAGAAATCGTATTAGAATACGATTAGGAAGTTTAGATACCATGCTATGATTAGTGAATGATGTTATATGATGATTATTGATGATATATGTTGTTTGTTGATGATTATTGGAAGTATAATTGAGTTTTGAAATGAATTGGTTGAGCTTTGGAAGCTCTCGGGTGAAGAAGTGATCCCAGCCGGTCGACCGGCCGCCGGTCTGACCACCGGCTGGGAACACATCAGAAACCCCTTTGGAAATTGAGAATTTGTATGAAGTGGTGCTCCAGGCCGGCCAACCGGCCACCGGTCAACCCACCGGCCTGGAACACATCAGTGTTGAAGTTTTGAGTTTGGTATGATTGGCTGTGCCGGTCGACCGGCCGCCGGTCGACTGACCGGCCCAGACCCCTTTCCTCTGTTTTTGAGTTTTGCCTGTGTTCTGAGCCGGCCCACCGGCTGCCGGTCTCCAGCCCGGCCTGGAACACGGCTGGATATTTTTCTTTTAACTTCTAAAACTCGTAATTTATATTAGTTCGCATGATCGGTTTATCGTATAATTTTACGTAATGTCTTATAATATTCATGTCTTGAATATATGATATCTCTTTCGCATGTATCACATGTTTTGTGACGGTTTTCGATATGTTCCACTTTGAGTCGGTTTTACAAAATGAGTCGTGTGAGCACTATTTTGTCTTGTGTTATGTATTCTCAGTCCTTGGACCTTTCCCGTTCGTAAGGCTGGATGTCGGAACGGAGAGGGTATCCTACTGCTAAAGCATTGTGATAGTGGGCCATATGATCGAAGTTGTTGGGAGTTGAAGCTATGCGTGACGACCCGGCCGTCCAGTCATACCACCTTCAACAAATGTTGTATACTTGCGAGGTGGTGTTATTTGCATGTAGCGTACCGCATGTTATGAGGCTTGAGCTCGTTTTCCGCCTCTTTCGTGAATTGATCTACCGAATTTGGGGTACTCGGCGTCTAGTGTAAGACCGGGTCTTGGGTGCGAAACGTTTTATCGCACGTCGAATCGGAAAACGTTATATTCCGAGATCCTGGCCAGGTTTAGACTAGTACCGTATTATTATCGTCGTGCTACCAGGAGGAAATGTGTCTACATAGGCGAAATGTAAGCATCGCGTATGAGTTCAGGGAAATGTGATCCCGTGGATGCCGTTAATCATACTTGCCATGTACCCGATGCTAGTGCGTTTCATTTACCGTGAGAGTTGTCGTCTTGTGTCGTTCTTTGAATGCGTGATTTCATGATCTTGTTCATGGTCATTGCATGATTGGACACCGTCATGTCTTGGTTCGTGAATGGATGATAATATGTTGGATTTAATGTGATTATCGCATGACTTGACTGGTTTGTCTGTCGAGTCTCAATCTTATCAATCTTATACCGCTAACGGTGAGATGCAAGCCCTAGTGAGCGTATTTCGATTGCCTAAGAGTCTCTTTCCCGAGTCTTTGAATAACATGATGGTTACGAAATTGATTTCATATGATCTTATCTTTATATCTCGTACTGCCTATCTATTTTTATCGTAACTCACATGGATATGTATATATATGCATGCTTTACTTTTGTATTACCTTATGTGTACGTTTGATGTAATATGGCTGGGAGAACCCGGAGTTACTCCCCACTGACTGTGGCATTCATGTTTTTCATGGATGAACAGGTTTCTTGCTTGGATGATTTTTGGATCTGATATTTTGGGGTTCGGGTGTGAGCTAGCGGGCGTTGTCCCTGGAAGTTCACCTCTAGACGATAGTAGCTAGTTTTGGATAAACACTTGTTCTTTGCTAACATTTTAAGAGGCCTCGTCTCTTTGTTGTATATTTCCGTATTTAGTTTGTAACATTTTGACACACCTCGTGTTATATATATCTTGCATGTTTAAAGGTTTTTTTAAAAATACCGTATTTCCGCATATTATTTCACATGCTTGTATGTTTTATATTTCCGCATTCGCGAGGGAGGGAGGTCACAGTGTGGCTCTTTATGACATGTTTATTTTGTCATTTGACAGCGTGCTCATGAACTTTATCTACGTATGAAGAGGGACAATGAACTGTTTTATTCAAGATACGTAGATAACATGAAGAAGATAAGCAATTTGAAACAAAAACATACAGTGCATGAAGAGGGTACGTCTGGAAAAGGTGGTGAGAATGAAGACGTCAATGCTGAGGAAGAGAATGATAATACCGAAGAAGATACATCAGCTAAAGAAGATATTCTAATGTCTCAAACACAGACTTTCCTTAGAGACCCTGACTATCATGCCTTTATGGATGGTTTGATAGAGAGGGCTGTTGAACTTAAGAATATCAAACAAGGTTTGCCATCGTTTGACATTTGGACTGGCATGCTGAAAATCCAGTACAAAGAATTGAATAAAAGATATGGGGGATGTACCGATAAGGATCTTATGAGTGATGAGGAAAGTCCATAGACCTTAATTAGACTCCTCTAATTAGTTGCTAAATTACTTTTTAATTTAGTATTTAATGATCTATGTAACATGCATGCAAATATAAAGACATTTATATAAGAGAAGAAATTTCCTCACATTGATATGGAAAATATAAGGGCACAACAAGAACTCCTTCTTGTTGTTCTTGAGCTACAAATATGGTTGAACACAAATAATCTCCAAGGTAGAAGATCTCCTCTAAGTTGCACCAAGATTAACCCAAATAATCTACCCTTATTATTAACTAGATAATAAGATAGATATAATACTACTAATACTAGACTATATTACTACACTAGTAATACTTAGTAAATATTAGTATATGAGAGTTTTAGAGAGAAGTTTAGTTTTGAGAGATGTATGAAATAAACAAGAATGAACTAGTAAAGGAATGAACAACAATTATTCTCCTTTTATAGCCATGAGGGCCGGTTATCAACATCACAAAATGGTGATTTTTTCTTCTTATTTTATTGCCATGCAAAGTGGTAATGTGTTGTAGTGAATAAAATGATTTCATGTTTACTATTCATGTCATAAGCACATGTTGCTTGTGAGTGTGAATAAGAACAACCATCATCACCAACAACTACAAACCAACCGGCCATGTGAGCCTCATTTTGATCCATTTTGATTTTTGATATTTGTCCCACAAATACTTATTAATCATATGCTTAATTATCTTGTATAATTAAGTGTTAATTTGATCATATAACAATTATATGACACAAATAAATGAATAATATGTACTTAACATTTTAAGTAATATTCTACCATTATATCAATATATAATGGGTCCCACAATGCTTAGTTAATTTATTTTACAACTCTTTGTAAATATAATTAACTAATTACCTCTATCTCAAAACCTCAACTAATTTAGTAATTTAACGATTAATTACTAAGTTAAATCTTATTTAATCGTATTAAAATAAGATATAAATTTATTAGTCAATTATCGCATAATTGAAAAATAACTTAATCGAATTTGAGTTCTTAACTCAATTTCTAACAATTAACTCTCGTACATATCGAATATATGTAATGTACTAATTAACTGTATCGTATACAAATAATTAGTTACTATTTGGATTTCATCCTTTAGGTGTGACCGAAAGGGATCAGTTGATCACCGCCGTCAAACGCCAATAACGTCAAACTCTAGTCAGCCAACCGTTATTGATTTACGTTAATCAACTGACTAATCATATATATAGTCAATAAATATCCCAATTATATTCCATAATAAGATTTATTATGTGGCGCACTATTGTGGAGGACACCTACTCCAACAATCTCCCACTTGTCTGACACAAGTGTGCGTCACCGATTCTCTTGTCTCTTTATCACATCTCCCACTCAACGCAAGGTGTCTTTCAGGTCGCACTTGCGATTGACAATATCTAGAGTGGTTTTCTCGATAGGGAGAGTAACTGTCTGACCGGAAAATCTACCATAGATCTCTTTCCGAGCGTGGCCACGCATTTACAGTAACTTCTCCTCGAGTGGCCTAAAGATGTTTTTACCCAACGTGGGTGGACAATTCCTGTTGATCCATCTACTCTGTATGATGCAGATCACCATGATCCAGAAGAAGTCCATCGGCCTCCTTAACGGCCACGACCTAGTAACATCAACCAAACCCCAATCGGAAACTGCACCGACTCAGATATACGGTCGCCAGTCAAAAGAATCGACTTATAGGAATAAGATAGAAGACCCTGCCACGACCAGGCATCAAATAATTGATTTAAGGGTCTCTACAATGTCACTGTCCCGACAAGTGTCATACAGTCCTGTCTATGTAAACGACCAGTCATCTCATGACCCATGGTGCTGACCAACCATCGATCGACTTACATCTAGTCATTTCGAGACGTCACCTCATTGAGTGACTAGGGACAAAATACTAAGTTCGTCCTATTCCTTGATAGGGTCCAACAATCTATTCGGATAAACAAGTTAAATTTAGTTCAAACTAATAAAAGAGTTTAAAATAAAACTCAAACAATAAATGCCATTATCATATATGAAATAATTAATACAGCATTCAATTATTACATATTACATAATCTAAAGGAATTCTGGCACACGTCTCAATCCCATTGTGACGACATGACCATCATGCTTAGCCTTTGATAAAGGCTTGGTTAAAGGATCATCAATGTTGTCATCTGTCCCAACCTTACAAATGTCAATTTCCTTTTTGTCCACGTAATCTCTAATTACATGATATTTCCTAAGTACATGTCTAGACTTGTTACTAGACTTGGGCTCTTTTGCCTGAAAAATAGCCCCACTGTTATCACAATAAATTGTGATAGGATCTTTGGCAGTAGGGACTACTGTTAGTCCTTCCAAAAATTGCCGAATCCACACCGCTTCCTTTGCAGCTTCAGACGCTGCAAGGTACTCTGCTTCTGTTGTAGAATCCGCTGTAACGCTTTGCTTGAAACTCTTCCAGCAAACAGCTCCTCCATTCATCATATAAACGTAGCCGGATTGGGATTTCATATCATCCCTATCTGCTTGGAAACTGGCATCTGTGTAACCCTTTACACGTAACTCAGTTGCGCCTCCAAACCTAAGCACGAATCCTTGGTCCTTCTTAAGTACTTAGGATGTTCTTTGTGGCTATCCAGTGACTCTCCCCTGGATTTGCTTGGTAACGACTTGTCATGCTCAAAGCATATGCAACGTCGGACGAGTGCACATCATAGCATACATGATTGATCCAACAGCTGAGCATAAGGGTCAAATTCATGCGTTCATCTCCTCAATCTCCTCGGGTCGTAGGGCACCTCTGACTTGCTCAAAGTTGATCCCACTTCCCATAGGAATAAA
>JAIUZE010001556.1:0-51505 GCA_022085475.1 Heliosperma pusillum | reverse complement strand
GTAACTTGTAAGTTGTAAGCCATTAGAAAGGCTGAGCCGCGCCTAATTTCGCAACAATAAAACATACTCCATCTGTTTAATCTATTTGCTTACTTTTATTTAAAATCATCCTTGTAAATAATAAAAGGATAATGTTTAATACATCTCTTAGGATTGTATATAAGAAGTTAAAAACTTCTAAATTTGGTATTAATATTTGGTATTAATACTAATATTAAGTAGTTATTTCCTTTTATAACTCCTTATATACATCCCTTTTAGGGTTGTATTTATCATTTTTCGTAATAAAAACCGTAAATAAAAATAAGGATATTCTACCTGGTACCCTCTTCTTTTTCATATTTTACCTGGTAACCCTCTTTTTTCTTAAAAAAAAACTTTGACCGCGTCTAATTCATGATCATGAATTCGGAACGCGACGAATCTTTTTTTCAATCGTCTTCTCGAGATCTTCAACTTGAAAAAAAAATCCTGAACATGATTTATACACGATTAAAGTTTTTTTGAAGAAAAAGATGGGTATAATTTAGAAAACCAAAAAACATAGAGATACCGTGTAAAATATTTCATAAAAATAATTGGGACATAGGAGGTATATACTAAATTAAAGTTCCTAATATCTACTAATTGAGTTTATGAAGTACAACAAGCATATTAATGAAGTATTAGTGAATTATTGATAGGAGTAATAGCACATTAATGATATATAGTAGATGCATGGAACAAATTGAGCATAGATAATAAATTTACGATTTGACATTGCATTTTAAATGGTATCATGACCGAAAGTAATCTAGCTATAAGTTCTTAGAATAAATTCTCCATGTCTTAAAAATTAGTATAATAAATGCACAAATACTCCTCTACGACCGTCGCATGATGCGATCAGTTGACAGTGACCACTTTTTGACAAATAGTGACTACTCTTTGAAAAATAGTTACTACTCCGTATTTTTTAGGACTAATAAATAACTTTTTTTTTCAAGGTGATCATTATTTTCGAAAAATAGTTACTATTGACCAAAAAATGATCACATTTTGCAAAAAAACACGCGTGAGATCGCCGTCCTATATGAGAGTTACTATAATAAATGTTGGAGCACACATGGGACATTCATTTAATGGATGTGAAACGAATTAAGTACTCATGCCATATAACTTTGATCAAACATATCATTAAATAGAGAAGTAAGGTGTGTGGTGTGAACTAGTACGATACGTCCTTTAATTTCCTACATTGCATGTGGTGGGTGCCTTCATTAATCTTTTGTCAATAAATTAAACGGTATTTGCCTTATTCTTTTTCACATTTTATTGTATATATTGCAATTTTAGACAAGAAAAAACATTTCTCTTAATTTGCATTATACTCTCAAAAATAGTTTATACTTCGTTATACATAAATAATGCTTTTGTAATACGATTTACAAAAGTATCTGAAGACTGAAAGTATATGCAATTGTACTTTAGTTTATTTATTTGTCAATGAATAACGATAGATTATCTGATCATAATAAATCAAAATCATCTAATAATTGAACGGTTATAAAATAATATACTCACATGTTAGTGATGGTACTGAACTCGATATCACCAGGCAACGGGTAACACAATCTATATATATAAAATTTTGGTGCTCAAGGTAGTTAAGATGGTAGTTGTGGTGGTTGAAATAATATCTAGAAAGTATATAATATAGTTTGGCTCTACGCATGTAATTAATGGAAGTGAAGATAAGAAAAGATATCAAAGTGTAAATATTTATTTTGATATGATTCAATTTCAATGTTTGTTTGTTTGCTTAAGAAATAAACTTAGGAGATTATTGCGTAAAGTTGAAACATCAACATCGTCTTGTATGATATAAGCATGCAATTTCCTTTTGGACAAACAATAACCTACACATTGCATGACATTGTTATTATAATGGTCTTTTTGTCTTCTAAATGAATGCAATTGATAAGGATGTTAACATATGCTTAGTAAATTCTAGATTTATGTACTACACTTGTTTCATCAACATTTTGTTTTTTTCTTTTGCATTTCACTTTCATCTTAAAAAAACAAATAAGGCAAATGTAACTCTAAACAATACGGAATACTCCATATATTCTAAGAGCGCGTTAAATGAAGTTAAACTCACATAACATATCGGCTATACCAATGTATTGGCTGCTCGTTATCAGATATGCACATTATCTGCATTTAATTTTAAGCATAAAATTCTCGCACTTATATGATTTTAAAACTTTAAGACACGATAGATATCTATAGTAGTGCATTTTGATTACGAGTATTCTCTACTGACAATTATTGGTGATCAGAAGTATTCACAACTGACAAATTGTATAGTCTCCAATTCGGATGAAAATCAAGAATAGTATACCCTTCTGAAGTTCTTTTATTATTCGCAAAGTTAAAAGTATAATCTTTCACCACCTATCAGCAAATAATAAAAGCCCTTACTAGTTACTACAGAGAACGAATTTTCCGTCTCATTTTGTGTTTGATCTTATATTTCACCATATTCTTCTTGTGACACATCATTAGTTTACAACTCGCATCAAATAACTTTGATTTCGTTGCGCGATCGTGAATTGTGATGGTTGTTTGACATAATTTAGCCTCCAAAATTCCAAGATGGTGATGCTATGTTTCTCGATCTTCCGTCAAAGATGGTCTATAATAATGGCGCCATTACAATTTTTACATGATGAAATTAGTTATGCCTCTTGACTGCTTGACATTATTATACGGACTATATTCAAAGCATATACGGAGTATGTCCTTATTCATATAATCCTCATGATACGTGTTGGTCGATTATTGGTCTATTTATTTTTGTCTAATTAAGAGACTCATTATTGAATTTTTTTGGCTAATCCGTAATTTGCCTATCAACTAAAACATTATTTGAGGTATTTCAACAATTAAAGGTTTTATATATATACAAAAGTATTATTTGACAACTTATAATTTGTTCTTTCATATACGATCAATCATTTAACATAGTGTTTCACATGAATGATAATCAAAACACTAAACCGGGTCTACTCACAATCGTATCCAAACTTGGATGGTTCTATTACAGTAAGCAAAAATAAAAAAATCTGAAAAACTAGATTGAGAGATGAAATCCGCTAGCCAAATTTATTAACCTAGCTATATAAGTTTATCAATAATATTTGTATATACTCCATCGGTTGCACACAAGGCTATTCCGCTATTGTAAATCATCACTTATTTAATTTTACTTAATTATCCTCGCTCTAATAGCCTTCACTAATTACCATAAATGGCTAATAATGACATTTAAATACTTTATTAATGGTTTTACAATATTACATGCATCGTAAATCTGTTTTACAAGAGACTTACTCGATCGACCATGAATCCTTTACTATGAAGGATCGCTTGAGTATGAACTAACCAATTTGGCAGTTGTACATGCATTTAATAGCTACTAGTTGTTGTATGGCGCGCTTCGCGCGCCATACCCCAAGATACTTATACCAGCATAGTTTGATTCTAAGTGTAGCGAGATCATGAAAGTCGGTACAAAAGGCAAGTGCAACTGAGACCATTTTTTTTCCTTTACGACTGTCTCTAAAGGGTCTAAACACAACCTTGGGGTCATAATCCTTTCTTTAGTAATGTTATTTGAGTAAAAGCAAAAGAAAGTCTGAGACTTTTATCATGGTTTGAAAAAAATTCTAGTTTTGGCATTCAATATCAATAACTACAACTGAATGTGCACATGTCCTACTGCCAGTAAGAGATAACAAACGAAAGAGTAATAGCTCTTTTCCATCATTTGTTGTAAAAACGTGAAATGAGAAGAACAAAAAGCTCACTCTTTTCCTAATTTGACATATAACATATTCCTAAATATGAGGTTTGGTGTCCCAATCTTCGCATATGGTTTGATAAACAAAGGTACAAGTCAACAATAGATCTAATTAGTCTCATGCGCGAGCACACACACTTGGTGAAGCTAACATATAATGACCTCCCTTACGCCCTTTTCTCGTGAGCATTTGCTACAAGTAGCAACATAATGACCTCTATCCTACTCTAATGCAACTTCCAGTGATAACATTATCTCCCTCCTTACCTCAGTGCCTAAAAGACAATGTCTCCCTACATGTCTGACAGGTAGTCTCTAGCGCTCCACAAAAATTATACTCTCTCCCTCGTGCCTACAAGGCAGTCATTGACGCTCAATAAAAAAGGACGTTTACTATTGGAATCTTATTTTTTTAATAGCATAATGACCCCGCCCTTGCACCCTTTCTCATGAGCATTTGGTACAACAACACAATGACCTTTATCTTTCTCCCCCTCATGTGTATTTTTTTAAAAAAAACAACGTAAAGACCTATGCCTTTACCCCCCTTTGTCACTCTTGATCTAGAAAAGTAGACTGAGATTGTCATACAATAAATGAATCTTTGCCAAAGTACTACTACTACAAAAGTTGGAGCTATTTCACACGCGTTAAAGGTAAATTTAATATGCAAAGGTAAGAGATATATTAAACTTTCTTAAACTTCAAGAAATATCGTGCTACCTTAACAGATTACTCTAGGTTCTGAGAACAAAGAGATCCTAGACATGCTTACTTGGACCAACAACCACAATACGCCCGTTCTTTAAGGAACAATTCGTGATTGTTGGGAGCAATGCAGTTCTCTAAGCATATGTCACACTAACACATCATATTATCTCATGTACATCAACACATGAGTCGAGTGAAGAGTATAAAACTTGGACACCATTATTTTGAACCAGAACATGAGAATTTTCCATTAACCAATCCTCGGAACACGTCCGTTTCACTTTCCAATAACACCTTACAATAGAACGAAAAAAAATAAATTGAGGGGAAACAAAAACAAAACGAAGGACAATTGTTTAGCTAAACAACCCTCGCTTTGAATGAAACCCAAATAACACCTTACAATAGACACTATTTATTTTCATATATGTAGAACTGTAGAATGTCATGTGTTCAGTTGGTTTCCTTGTACATATATCTGCTTTACCTTATCTAGATAGCTTTTAAACAATCACAGCACCACCGGCAACATGTGAGATCATATTAACTATGGTTAAAAAAGGTGAGAAGAAAGGAGATAATGTGGGTTTCCTAACCGCCTTATAAAGAAGTAAATGTCGTCTTCAATTATTTCACCATTTGAGTGCTGCGTTTTGAGCTCCTTCGGCTTTCAGCACAACTTTTTTATCTCCCTCATTTATTCAATTGTTCCCTACCTTATCCCCCTCCTCATTCTCTATCCCTTTTCCCTTTCGTTTTCTTTCCTCAAAAAGACGTACACTTTCACCTTTTCTCTTCGATAGATCAACAATGACCATTTTCTATCTTACCTAGCTTCTTCCATTATACACACACCTCATGAAGACCTTCTCATATACCTTAGCGAATATCCATACAAACTCCAGCAATGTACCAGCAACATAGCCAACAATGAAACCCAAACTGATACATTAAAACATCATATGGAAACAAATGAGTCAAAACTTGTATACATTTAACATTAGAATTTGAAAGGAAGATAAGGAGTAAAAAAGACGTGTAATTACGAGAAGTAAAAAAGAGTAACTAATTCCAGTACACTTTTGAGTAGAGAGTACTTGAAAGTGCTATTTGAAAATGAAATCTTAATCGGATGTTTATACGTCATGTCCATTCAATGCCTCCAAGCTTCAAAATTTTCAGATTACGATATTTTTTATCCCATGAAAAAGGAGCAAGAGAAACAGCCAGCAGGACGAAAACTGCATGCAAAGAGATGTTAAAGAAGAGAGGCTCAAACTCATGCTCATTAGAACTGTGGTAGTCTCTTTGTTCTCTTGAATCAATGCATTACATGCCTTTAGAGGCCTAAACTACAAACCATATATTTTTGTCGCTAAGTAGTAAACTTATATATGTCAATTCATTCACAATGTTGACATTGATGATTATGGCAGGCGGAGATTGAATTTCGTACGGACTAACGGTTAAATTCTTAACAACTTAAAGAGGCGGGATCAATGAATTAGTATCAATTTTGAATAAATTTATTAAATTAGGTTACAATAAATGTACTTAATCTTCTCTCATTTATCCTTTTTTTTACACAAGACGTGCATCAGTTGAAAGGTGACATAACAAGACCTGTATTTTATCAAAGTGTATTTTATCAAAGTGCTACCAATTCTTGGTTGTTAACAACCTTTGGTTTCGATAACATAATATAATGGTGATAAAGTTTTGATTTTCTTAAAAGTTTTTCATTTCACTCGGCTCCTACTTTGCATTATACATTTAAGCTAACTTAGCCGTGAAGACTATTTGAGTACATTTATGATTTAAATGGTCAGCTTACGAGCAAGCATGGGTCAACCTGCTCATAAATGTCTTACGGAGTCAAGATTTACTATGATGGTGTATGGCTATTGTGCAAAGTATCCACCCAAACAAATTTGGGAATCAAACTATCATGGTAGTCATGGACCATCAAGAACGAACCATAACTTTAAAGCTAGCAATCATTTTTAAAAAAATGAACAGGCAAGCCTTACTAAGGGGAAAAAATGGAAATGTCAAGAGATACAAGGCTACAAAAATGGAGGGTGCACAACTACGGGAGAACATACAAGTCTAAACTAAGAACAAGACGGGTGAAAAATAAACGTGTTTCTCAACATGACCTCAAATAAACGTTTTTTTTTGTGGGGGGGGGGGGTGGAAGGGTTAAACCACTGCTAATATGATATTCATGTCCTTGAGGTGTAGCACACCCTTCCTCATTTAGAACTGCTACTGGCCATAATTCATTAGCAATTTTCTTCTGAACAGCCAAATATTTATCACGATGCAAACCGCATATGATTTCTGAGCTGACCACCCTAGAATAGTTTACATCTTTTACACGAAACTCGTAGATGGTCTATGCATAGCTAATAGCTTTCTTAGCCAAACTGTGGCGAGCAAGATTCAGTGTCGGAGATGTTTCTCCGATAAAGTAGGATACTCTACCAAAAGCTTTTTTGGGCCACTTAATGACGAATGTCGAAATATGGTTGCCATTAGCCATCACCATATCCTCCACTTCAGCTACATCTATCTCGAAAGCTGCTACAATTTGAGCCCAAATCCCCCAAAAGTCTATATTGACTGTTCTAGGAGTGCAGGTAACCAGAGATGCACTGGAGCAGTCACCACTTATCCTCTCAACAAATTCCAGTGCTGCCCTCTTTTTTCGGTAGAATTTCGAACATGATTTAGATGTCAAGTATCTTTCTAAGTTAACATCATCCACAATCACTTTGTTCTGTTGGACCACGTACTCAACTGCCCTGTGAGCAGCTTCTTCTTCAGAGTCAGCCACTGATTTTCTCACAGAGCCCGGAAAAGAATAGGAGGCAGGTCCATTGCTCTTCATAAGTAACACATAAGCAAGACTTTGTACCAGGGTTGACTGGTTGTATATTGGCTCCACCCATCCCATCTCTTTGGCGATATCAGACAAAAGAGAGCGGTATGAGATCATGAAAGTCTGTTTCTTGCTCCCCATCTTACGTTCAACCTGAAAATCGCAGCAATCAAGGTCCTGTAAAAAACCACCCATATCTCCAAAATGATGCAAGTCATTCTAATCGGGTGAATTGTGCACTTGCAGCACACCCAATTAGGTCCCCTTATAAAAGACTTGTTCATTCTAAAGATGCCAATTGGCTCCACCAAAAGGGGCCTTTCCTCAATCATTAATAAGACATTATCTGCACCGTACCACAACTCTAAAAATGCATGGAACTGTCATATGGCTTGATTCTCGAACCCCTCTTTACTCACAGACTTCCACTTTCATGTGAATCTCAATCCTCCTAAAACCTGAAAACTTATCCGAGGTTCCTTTACAAACACCTTCAGATCGCCACTAACCGGCACATAATACACACAACCCCGTACGTATATCCCAAATGTTAATACCCATAACAGAGACACTTCTAGGTTTCCAAAAACTAAAATGGCTATCATCCATTTCCAAACAAATAAACGATTAAAGCCACCCATGTCACCAGCTAAATTGATATGTCTTCCACCAAAATGTACACGTAATTACTTCAGTCATTCTATTTAACTTCATACACTTTCGTTAGTCCTATTTAGATTTTTACGTTTTTTTATTTCTTTCAAGATAAATATATATGTACAAGGTGTTTGAGGACCGACTATTGGAAACAAACAAAATGAAAATTAATCTCTCTCAAGACGAATATATCCAGCTTAACATCATAACGGGTCAAATATCTTCCCATTTATGCATCTAAGACAATTGCATTCATCTTTACAGCATGCATTATGCTTTTGTCTTATTAATACTACTTGACCGCTCTTAAGCAAAAGTCCACACATACAAATAACTTTTAAGATTGGTCACAAACACACCACTCCTGCTAATTCATGCTACTAATTAAATACAAATCAAAGTAAGTGGGAAAGAGTAGTTTTTCAGACTTGGTAATATGTTCTACTTCCCTATTTACTTATATATATGGCATAAACTTTAAGGCCTCTTAAGAGATATGTAGTTGATAACAGATTTGGGTGCCTTTCATACGCAAACAAGCTAATGCTAACAGAGCAGGAAAGGCACACAATATCTTCTAAAAAATTTACCAACTATAATCGAGCAAAGATGAATGCAAAAACTTTACGCAACAAAGGCAAAGGCACCTTTTGAACGCAAATTAGTTGCAAGAGTGCATTTCTATTTAACTTCATACACTTTCGTCTTGCCTATTTTTTTTTTCAGGCCTAAATCTATTTCAGATTAGCAGTGTATTGGTGGGTTTTAGATAAATTATCTATTAAAGCAATTTAATTGCAAATCATCCTAGATTGTACCCAGTTTTGTGTATCTTTAGTATTAACCATTTGATATTAACCTTACAACATGAATTTTCTCCTTTTTTAGTGGCCATGCATGCCAAATTTTGATCATGTTTTTGCACCAAGTTTTAAAGAAAGTGAGAAAGTGAATGTTCATGTACTTAATCGTGATGCTGGTTGTGTTTTTTTTGCCCTTAGAAAGCAATATGTGTTCATATGTTCGTTTTGGGGTGTAACTTTACCTATTAATTTATGGACAAAACACCATCTCAAAATGTGTTGTCTACTGTTTTGTTTATACAACTAATATTTGTGTGTGTGTGTATGTTATGTTAAACTAAAAATCAAACAAGAACATAACAAGTATAAGCCACAGACAATTATCACATCAATAAACCAAAAAAAAAAAGATTACCTTCCCAACAGATGGCCGCCACCTTTATACTTGTGGAGATCCCTGCATTAACAAAAGAATGTCATCAACAACTTTAATAACCTCACAACAAATTCTAGTACCCAAACAATGACTATTTAGTAAATAGATGAGGAAGAATGTCTGACTTTGCAAAGTTTTAAAGTCTTCAGACTGTTGTTCTCACTTGGCAGTGTGTAATATATATATACATATGAATATGTGATATATTTTAGCTTTACCCAAAAGGTAACAACCCTCACAAAAGCAATCACATTAAGCCTTACCATAAGAAGGACAGTAAGCCTTACCATTTACTGTTAAATGAAAGTCCCAATACCATTACCTTACCTCACCTCATTCCACTGACATCACCCCACCGCATCCCTTTCCCCTATTTTTCCTAAATAGAAAACCACATGTCTTTGTCCACCCTTTATCATGTGTTGTTCTAATAATAAGCCAATATACCCATTGTTTAGAATTAAAACACAGCACCAATTCACCATAATTCTTCTAGTAATTTAAGTGTGGGTTTATTCAATGATAGAAATAGCCCAGATCAGCTCATATAACACCATTTTCACATCCGTAACACTTATAAATTATGCAACCGTCACAACTGAACATGCCTAAATATGATTAGTGTAAATATAAGCTATGATATATAACTTAACATTTGCTTCTTTGTAACACAGCCAATCGATAACCCTAGAAATAGAAGCGAACTCCATAATCTGCCTATGTTTCATATGGCAACTTCTGTGCATTTCTCTAATCCGCCTACTATTGTTTTAACTTTTTTTTGTCAATTTGCTTCTTGAAATCAACAAATTTTACTCCAATTAATTGTACCTCTCTAAATAGCTTCAAGCCATCCTAAAATTGGCTAGACTCGGAATAAGACCATAGAAATAGAAGCGGAGTTCAAAATATCATAATAATTAATGACAAATTACACACCAAATTGAAGCCCAAATTGGGCATTAAAACAGTTAGATTGCCTAGACCCGGAATAAGACCATAGACATAGAAGCCAAGTTCATAACCTCATAATTAATGACAGATTACGCACCGAATTAAAGCCGGTAATTGAAGCCCAAATCTGGCCATTCAAACAGCTGCGAATCCCGGCAATTCAAGAATCTTCAATCAAACGTGGAGTTTTAAATCAAGAGCATAGATAAGCAATATCAGTACATGATTATTTAATAGATAAGCAAATGATTCAAAGTAAACCACCTATATTAATCAATCAACAAAGATATTAAGATATACTTTGTAGTTTGTACCTTGTTATTTTCACTAACACCACCACATATGACAGACAAGAAGCCGAAATATGTCATAAAGAGAGCCAAAAACCTCTTATTTAACTCCATCTCACAAAAATTCGTGAAACCTCAATTTCACCTGCAAAGCATAAATATCACAAATTAAATGTATGATCTAGAAATGAAACAGCCTAGATGATGAGACCATGATTACAAAGGTCATCTAACTTGCCAGATGTAGCAAAGGCATCATCAATTCAGGGTAAGAAATACAAAAGCATTATCTAGAACTGCAATAAGCAAATGCTCTCTCACAGTAAATGTTAACCTTTTATTAAAGTGGAACCCTAACAATCATAATCAAATAAATTGTAAGAACTTGATATATATTGATCTAAAAACACACAAAACCCTCTCAAATAAACATAATCAAAGCAAAAATCAATGGGATTGAAACCGAGTCAAAGACGACTTGCTCCATATCTTCGTCTGGCATTTTTTGGTGATGTTCCGATTCGTCTAACATTGTTTGGAGACATTAGTTTCAGGAGAAAGGGGAGATTTGATTAATAAAGGAGAAAGATAAGAAGGGAAGCATAATTAAGAGAGTAAAAGGAGAAAGATAGGGCACAAATCCAAAAGGGGGAGGAGATATGTAATTAGGTATGAGTTATGACTATGAGGGATCAAAACGCAGTGTACAAGTCAAAGAAACCCAAAAACGCAACATGCTACTACTGTTCATATGAACAGTGCAAAGCCTTAGCCACATTTATATTAAGGTGAATGATAAGCATTTACAATAATAGAAAAAAATTGATTTATAAAATGTTAGGAAAAATAATTAGAAAAGTAAGAGAGAGAAAAGTGGGGTAGAGAATGTGGAAATGATTGGGAATGATGTGAAGTGGAAAATGATTGGGTTGATAACTTAGGTCGTGACCTTCTGCTTGGGAGTGTAAAAGTAGGTCAAGATAATTAAAGTGAGATTAAGATTAAAACTGGGTCGCGACATAGTTAGCGCGACCACTGCTTGGGGATGGTCTTAGGGAATTTTGAGAGCATACTTCCGAATTTACACTTAGACTTTATACATTAATTTATACAATGACTTTATTAATTATCGTGGCTAAATTAGTTTTTAGTTGATCTAATAGACCGTCTCTTTATCATTCCAATTACTCGACAACGTACTCAATTACTTACTCCGTATTATTTTGCTGACTTACCCATTAACCCACCACATATCATTTATGTTTCATAACGACGGTTTTTTATATTATTTTGTACTTAATTAAAATGATTTATGAGATATCTCATAAATGATGGTGATAAGACATTAATAAGTCGGAATTAAGGCGAAAGTACGGTTGTTTAATAAGCGATAAAATTAATGCAAAGTGAAAAGAGCTCATCTTAAACAAAAAAAGTAAAAAGCTTAGGGATACAATGTAGATTATAAAAAGAGAGGGGTACAACATAGAAAATCGAAAAACTCAGTAGTACATCGTAGAATATCCATATTATTAATAATATTATTATTATTTTAATATTTTTGTTATGATTATTTTTATATTTAATAGTAATATTATAAAATTAATATTAATATTTATATTTATATTCATATTCATATTATTATTGTTATTTATATTATTATTATATTATTATATTATTACATTTTTATATTATTTCATATTAGTATACTATTTTATTTTATCTTAATTATTTATTTATTTTTACCATTATATTAATACTATAAAATAATTAATATACTTATTTTATTATATTTAGCTATTAATTATATTATTATGCATATTACAATTATATTATTACATACTAATATTTATTATTATTATTATTATTATTATTATTATTATTATTATTATCATAATTATATTTGTTATCGTTATTATTATTAAAAATTATTCTTATTATTCTTTTTTTTTTTATTATTATTATTATAAACAGAACTTGCATTGAGCTCAAAACAAAATTTACATGAAATTAGTGGGTAGTCGAGATACTACTATCTGGGCTCCCACTTCTTTAGCAATAACAAAACTAATCATAGTGAAAATATGAGCAGCAGCGCGAGCCCCGGCGTCCTGTGATATAGAAAATTTATGAATTCGCTTGAGTAGGGCAACAACATCCGCTTCCAACTCACCAAGCGAAGAGAAAGAAAAAGGTAGGAAAACATAACCAATTGTCGCGCACAGACCTCGGTACTTGGCATATTTGCTCTCCGCATCATCAACCACCACTCGTCCAGGCACAAAGACTTCCCAGACTGAGTTAAAGGAGAAGATCCCGTCATATCAACACACATTGCCCCCCTTGTCCCATGGAATATTGTAATTATTTTTATTATTATTGTAATTACATTTTTTTTATTTCTTATCAATTAAATTCATATCGATTTACTTTAGTTAGGCCATTTTAATTCAGTTCAATTTAATCAGTTTCGCTAAAAAAAAACAAGCTTAAATTCCCTAGCGTTTAAATTTCATGGATCGCTCATTTGCTTAGCCTGGTCAAATTTGTTCACATCGAGAAGTAAATGCAAATCTCTCTCAAATTTTATGGTTAACATTGCATTGACATGATCAAATCCGGTAATCAAAGTCAAGTTAAACTCGGTGATGCCGAGTCTAATTACCAACTGATGGGTTTTATGATTGTGCACGAGTAATATTTAAATGTAATTGCTAAATCTCGCGCACTAATTTACTAAATTCCGCGCATTTTGATCCTTATATTCCATAATTACCCTCATCTTAAAAATCAATTAAAAGAGTTCTCGCATATTACCGTCTTTTAATTGCCCATCCTAATTAATTCGTTAATAATTCGTCAATGATGGATCGTAGCTCGTGCATATTACAATATTTTTTTCCGTTTTAACAACTTTCTAATACCGTCTTTTAATCAATTTAACTAATGTTTTTTCTATTGAAATTAGAGTTTTGGATTACCATTAAAGCCAGGTTGTTGAATTGGTGTTCGTGGGGTCGTATAAAATGTTGAAATAGGATGGCCGAAAAGCGTATTATGGGTGGTCGGATGGCTGAGTGTGGGTAGTTGTTGCAGTGCTGCGACCTATAGGCAACGCCAGAAATATGAGAAATTTCAATATAGACAAGAGATCAAAATGATTAACTCACATAATAATTACATCCATTGAAAAGGTCATAAAGCCCATTTTAAGACAATCATGTACTCCATTAAGCACATTTTTAGTACCAAGTCAACTTGCAGAACATTAAGAATATCAGTAGGAAGCCATGAGAGGGGGGAAGAGATTTGTGGGTTTTTCTCTCTCTCGTCTGTAAGAATTATTATTTAATTCTCTATTATGTGGACCTAATTACTGATATCAGTCACCTTAATTAAATAACGGTTAAATATATTGTTTCGGGTTTTTAATAGGAGTTCTAGTTTAATTGGATTACGGTTAATGTTTACAGGCCATTAACATCAGGCCCACTTATTCTATTAAGCCCCTCCTGCCACCTCTCTATATAAGCACACCTGTTTGTGCTTTAACCTAATTCATTCATATTAGAAACACACATAAAGAAAGTGAATTAGAGAATAAGGAAGGCAGGAGAAGGCAAAACAATAAAGGGTTTATTCTTTATCTTTCTCAAGTGATTTTGTTATCAGATCTGATGGCTGCACCACGTAAGTATCTCTCAGTAATTATCGTTATAATCAATATCTTATAATTTATGTTTACATGTGGTATCAGAGCAGGATTGTGATTATAGTTATAATTCTGATTAATGTTTTAATTATGTTTTTATGAATGAATTTAATGCTTTAATCATGATGTTGTAATACTCATTCATAATTGATTGTATACCCTTATGATAGATAACGTATCCTTGTGTCATGATCGTTTCCGCTGCCCTAATCGAATTATTTCGTTTTTATTTGATTCATGAAGATTATTATATGATTTATGATGATGTTTTGCACTGCCCTAATTCGATTTGTATGATTTATTATGATCATTATGCGTATGAATGTCGTATGATCTGTACCATACTCGATCGAGTTAATGCTTCACTCGATCGAGACGGTTTATTCATGTTGTTGCTCGATCGAGCTAACGGTTTACTCGATCGAGGCTTTTTTTGTTCTGTTGTTGCTCGATCGAGCTGATGATTACTCGATCGAGTGGTTATGTTCTGCTGTTGCTCGATCGAGCTAATGATTTACTCGATCGAGTGTTTCTGTTTGCCTTGTTGCTCGATCGAGTTGTTGAATTACTCGATCGAGTGGTATCGTTTTGCCTTGTTCTCCATCGAGCTAAAGCTTTTCTCGATCGAGGTGTTTTGTTTATTTTCTACTCGATCGAGATGATGTTTTACTTGGTCGAGGTCTTCCCGTGCTGTTTCGATACTTATTGTTCGTTTTCATTGTATGCTCGCATAATATTATGTTATTATGATTGAAGGAGACCTTTGCATTATGACGAGTTGAAATTCACCACAGTGATTTCATCTCGTACGCGATAAGATCTCATAATGTAATTAGACATTCACATTATGTTGATGTTCACCACAGTGGACTCAAATTATGCAGTGAATATCCGACTAAGCATACATTTTTATTGAAGATTAATTATATCTTATGTATCGATTAAAGGAGACCTCCGCATTATGACGAGTTGAAATTCACCACAGTGATTTCATCTCGTACGCGATCAGATCTCATAATGTAATGTAATTGGGCATTCACATTATGTTGATGTTCACCACAGTGGACTCAAATTATGCAGTGAATATCCGACTAAGCATACATTCTTATTGAAGATTAATTATATCTTATGTATCGATTAAAGGAGACCTTCGCATTATGACAAGTTGAAATTCACCACAGTGATTTCATCTCGTACGCGATCAGATCTCATAATGTAATTAAATTGGGCATTCACATTATGTTGATGTTCACCACAGTGGACTCAAATTATGCAGTGAATATCCGACTAAGCATCTAATGGGGTGAAATAACTTGTATTAAGGTTTTACCCACAGGTAACCTAACATTAAAGTGAAACACTCATTAAAGAGAGTATACTTGATTATGTAATTAAGCATGCGTAGGTTGTCCACAGATACTGCACTTGCTTAATGAATGTTTATAAGTTACTCATTTAAGTCTCAAGTCTTAGTCATAATTGCTATTGTGTGATAAACTCAAAGCCTAATGTTCTGAGCATTGTTCATAATGCAGTACCGTTGCAAAACTCTCTCAATAACTTGACAGTCTTTGCTTAAAGTTCTTACGACTGTACTACAGCCAGTAAGTACATGGAAATCATTAAGGAACGCTTTCAGACTACCGATAAAGCGGTAGCTGGAAGACTTATGTCTGAACTTACCACTGCTAAGTATAACGAGAATGTGACCACCATGCAGCAACATGTGCTGCATATGACGAATATGGCAGCTAAGTTGGGAAAACTGGGCATGAAAGTTGAGGATCCGTTCCTTGCCCAGTTTATAATCAACTCTCTGCCAGATAAGTTTGATGCTTTTCACCTTCATTACAACACCGTTAAAGAAATTTGGAGTGTTAATGAATTGACCAATAAACTGGTTCAGGAAGCAGCAAGAATCAAACAGAAATATGAGGCTGATGCCTCAAGCAAGAATGGTGGTTTACCCCAGGCACATCATGTGCATCATTTAAGCGGGAAATCTAAAGGTAAGTTTGGAAAAAGGAAGGGCATTAAGCCAAGCCCTTCTGATAAACCGTCTACATCTGGCATAAAGAAGGAAATTAAGAAGCAGGAAAGTTGCTCTTTCTGTAGGAAACATGGGCACTTTAAACAAGACTGCATAAACCGTAAGAATTGGTTCGAAAAGAAGGGTAAGCCTTTGGCTTTAGTATGTTTCGAATCAAATTATGTTGAAATTCCTTCTAATACATGGTGGCTAGATCACGACTCTAATGAAAGTTCCTCCTTCTTGTGGCATAAACGTTTAGCCCATATTTCAAGAGAAAGAATGAACATATTGGTTAAAAACAATATGTTACTTTCTCTTGATTTTACGGATTTTGGGACGTGTGTGGAATGCATTAAAGGTAAGCAAACCAAACACACCAAGAAAGGGTCCACAAGAAGCACTGCGTTATTAGAAATTATACATACAGACATTTGTGGTCCATTTGATGTTCCCTCCATGAGCGGAGAGAAATATTTCATCACCTTTATCGATGATTATTCACGTTATTGTTATCTTTACCTTTTGCATGAAAAATCTCAATCAGTAAACGCTTTAGAGGTTTACATTAAGGAGGTGGAAAGGCAATTGGGAAAGAAAGTGAAAATCATAAGGTCAGATAGAGGTGGTGAATATTATGGCAAATATGATGAATCAGGACAACATCCTGGTCCCTTTGCAAAACTCCTTGAAAGTTTGGGTATTGTCCCTCAGTACACAAATCCTGGTTCTCCATGGATGAATGGTGTAGCTGAGAGGCGTAATCGAACCCTATTAGAGGCTGTAAGGACAATGATGAGTAATACCAACTTACCCATGAAGTTGTGGATGCATGCCCTTATGACTGCTGTGTATGTTGGAAACCGGGTCCCCAGTAAGGCAGTTTCAAAGACACCATTTGAACTGTGGAAAGGGTGGAAACCGAGTCTTCAACATTTGCATATATGGGGATGCCCAGCAGAGGCACGCATTTATAATCCACATGAAAGGAAACTCGATCAAAGAACCATTAGTGGGTTCTTTATCGGCTATCCAGAAAAGTCTAAAGGGTATAGGTTTTACTGTCCTACACACAAAACAAGAATTGTGGAAACCGGAAATGCCAAATTCCTTGAGAATGGCGAAGTTAGTGGGAGTGATCAGGTAAGGGATGTCATAGTCAATGAAGTTAGGGTGGCAATTCCAGCTTCTTTGCCCCCAATTTCAATTGATGAAGTTCCACATAATGATAATGTTGACCCAGTCAATATTGTGGAACCTAACGTTGATGACCCTCCACTCCCGAATGATAACATTGCCACTGAAGTTGTTGATACAGCCCCTGAAATAGTATTAAGAAGGTCCACAAGACCTAGAAAGCCAACTACTTCAGATGACTATGTATATCTACAACAATGTGAATTTGACATTAGTATTGATAATGATCCGGTTACGTTTTCACAAGCTATGAATTGTAATGATTCCGATAAATGGATTAATGCCATGAAAGAAGAGATGAAGTCTATGGCTAAGAATGAGGTCTGGGAGTTGGTCAATTTACCAGTAGGTCATAAGGCTGTCGGCTGCAAGTGGGTCTTTAAGACCAAGCGCGACTCCTCAGGTAATATTGAACGACATAAAGCCAGACTGGTAGCTAAAGGCTTTAATCAGAAAGAAGGCATTGATTATAATGAAACCTTCTCTCCAGTTTCTAAGAAGGATTCATTACGGATCATTTTAGCTTTTGTAGCTCATTTTGATTTAGAGCTACATCAAATGGATGTGAAAACGGCATTCTTGAATGGGAGTTTGGAAGAAGAAGTCTACATGGCTCAGCCTGAAGGCTTCATTATTGATGGCAAAGAGGACAAAGTCTGTATATTAAAGAAGTCCATTTATGGACTTAAGCAAGCTTCTCGACAATGGTATATTAAGTTCCATAATACCATTACCTCCTTTGGGTTTCAAGAAAACACTGTTGATCAGTGTATATACCTGAAGATCAGTGGGAGTAAGTTTGCATTTTTGGTCCTATATGTCGATGACATACTTATAGCAAGCAGTGATTTGGGACTATTACGTCAAACTAAAGATTTCCTATCAAGCAACTTTGAGATGAAAGATATGGGAGAGGCGTCCTATGTGATCGGGGTGGAAATATCTCGAGACAGATCACAAAGGACATTAGGGTTGTCTCAGAAAGCCTATATCAGTAAAGTTTTAGAAAGATTTAACATGGTAAAATGTAATCCCAATGATGTTCCTATTCAGAAAGGGGATAAGTTCAGCTTAAGTATGTGTCCTAAGACTGAGCTAGAACGAAATACCATGAAAAACTTTCCTTATGCATCTCTGGTTGGAAGCTTAATGTATGCGCAGGTCTGTACAAGACCTGACATAAGTTTTGCAGTAGGTATGTTGGGTCAATATCAGTCCAATCCTGGAATGGGTTATTGGATATGCTGACTCAGATTTTGGTGGATGCGTGGACTCAAGGAAAAGCACTTTTTGTTATGTGTTTGTTTTAGCTGGGGGAGCAATCTCCTGGAAAAGTGCTAAACAAACAATTATTGCCTCATCCACTATGGAAGTTGAATTTGTAGCGTGCTTTGAGGCTACTATTCAAGCTTTATGGTTGCGGAATTTTCCTTCAGGGCTTAGCATTATGCATTATGTTGCAAGGCCGTTGAAAATTTATTGTGATATTACCGCAGCTATCTTCTTTTCGAAGAATGACAAGTATTCTAAAGGGATAAAGCACATGGAAATGAAATACTTGTCAGTTAAGGAGGAAGTTCGGAAAAACACTGTGTCAATTGAGCACATTATGACTAGTGCTAATATAGCAGATCCTTTAACTAAGGGATTACCTCCAAAGACATTTTTGAAGCATGCTATTGATATGGGTCTGGAGGATAATCATTAAGGCTTTTCGTTTATGTTTGGATCATGCTAGTGCTTTGTAATGATGACACTTATGTTTTGATTAATCGACTTATGTTTTATTATGATGATGATTTCCGAACACTTTTCTGTATCGTATTATTGTTATTGTATACATTATTGTTGCACGATTAACAGAATTAGTCCTTTTCCTCAAGGACATTATTTGGGGATTATGTTTGCTCCTTGTACAGACTGATTATTCTAAGTGATTGGTCCGTAGTACATGGAAGGACCACTTCTCTTTTATAGTAGTGTCTCCGCCATGACTCAACCAGTTGTTCAGGGATGATCAGGGTAATTAAGATAAACCCATTATGTATTCATTTAACCGTCTACGCGCCTTATGTTATAATTAAACGTGACATTATGTTTTAATCAGTAATATGGTCCAAGTGGGAGAATGTAAGAATTATTATTTAATTCTCTATTATGTGGACCTAATTACTGATATCAGTCGCCTTAATTAAATAATGGTTAAATATATTGTTTCGGGTTTTTAATAGGAGTCCTAGTTTAAGTGGATTACGGTTAATGTTTACAGGCCATTAACATCAGACCCACTTATTCTATTAAGCCCCTCCTGCCACCTCTCTATATAAGCACACCTGTTTGAGCTTTAACCTAATTCATTCATATTAAGAAACACACATAAAGAAAGTGAATTAGAGAATAAGGAAGGCAGGAGAAGGCAAAGCAATAAGGGTTTATTCTTTATCTTTCTCAAGTGATTTTATTATCAGATCTGATGGCTGCACCACGTAAGTACCTTTCAGTAATTATTGCTTTAATCAAGATCCTATAATTTATGTTTACATGTGGTATCAGAGCAGGATTGTGATTATAGTTATAATTCTGATTAATGTTTTGATTATGTTTTTATGAATGAATTTAATGCTTTAATCATGATGTTGTAATACTCATTCATAATTGATAGTATACCCTTATGATAGATATCGTATCCTTATATCATGATCGTTTCCGCTGCCCTAATCGAATTATTTCGTTTTTATTTGATTCATGATGATTATTATATGATTTATGATGATGTTTTGCACTGCCCTAATTCGATTTGTATGATTTATTATGATCATTATGCGTATGAATGTCGTATGATCACTACCTTACTCGATCGAGCTAATGCTTCACTCGATCGAGATGGTTTATTCATGTTGTTGCTCGATCGAGCTAACGCTTTACTCGATCGAGGCTTTTTTTGTTCTGTTGTTGCTCGATCGAGCTGATGATTACTCGATCGAGTGGTTATGTTCTGCTGTTGCTCGATCGAGCTAATGATTTACTCGATCGAGTGTTTCTGTTTGCCTTGTTACTCGATCGAGCTGTTGAATTACTCGATCGAGTGGTATCGTTTTGCCTTGTTCTCCATCGAGCTAAAGCTTTTCTCTATCGAGGTGTTTTGTTTATTTTCTACTCGATCGAGCTGATGTTTTACTCGGTCGAGGTCTTCCCGTGCTGTTTCGATACTTATTGTTCGTTTTCATTGTATGCTCGCATAATATTATGTTATTATGATTGAAGGAGACCTTTGCATTATGACGAGTTGAAATTCACCACAGTGATTTCATCTCGTACGCGATAAGATCTCATAATGTAATTGGGCATTCACATTATGTTGATGTTCACCACAGTGGACTCAAATTATGCAGTGAATATCCGACTAAGCATACATTTTTATTGAAGATTAATTATATCTTATGTATCGATTAAAGGAGACATTCGCATTATGACGAGTTGAAATTCACCACAGTGATTTCATCTCGTACGCGATCAGATCTCATAATGTAATGTAATTGGGCATTCACATTCATATTAGAAACACACACCTCCGGAATTAAGGGAAAAAATGCGCGGGATATAGTGAATTGATGCGTGAGATTTAGCAAGTCACTATTTAAAAATTACTTATAAATACATAAAGTTACAGATTTTTTTTTTTAGCGTAAATAAAACAAAATACGTAAAAAAAATCGTTTTCCGGTGTCCTCGTAGCCCGTAAATCTGTAATTTTTTACATAGATCCGGCAATGCTTATGACTCATGTGCTCTAATGTTCATGTCAAATGATAAAATGGAGTGGAAATAAAGCAAAGTAAGTAATGCTAAAAACGTAGTAAATGACACGAGAAGCTGACAATAAGAGTTGTTAATGGATGTCGACTAACAAACAGAAGCAGGATAACTTGGGTTTAGAGGACCAATTAAAGACGACCCATATTAGGTTTACACAAATTCTTGTTTGTGACGGGCAGTATCCGTCACAAGCTTGCGACGGGTATCAGTTCCCCTCACAAATGACCCATTTAAGGGAAAAGGGGAAGCACATGGGGGGTGTCCCACATGTTCCCTCTACCCATTTTGTTAGAGGAAAAACCCGTCGCAAGGTCCGACCCGTCACAAGGGAGACCTACAGTTAAGTTTATATACTTTGTCAAAACCACCAAATTAAACGACCCTTCGAAATTATCTGGTGGCCAAATTATAAACACTGCTAGTATTTCTGGAACGATTTTTTTAAATAATGTTAAGTTGGTTTTGAAAATATTTATTAAAAATGTTGTTAATTAACGTGACACGAATTTTCAAATCCTAAAACACGTCATTATAATTTATAAATAACGTGTTTCAAGCTACAGCCTCGTTGCTACTAATGGTGTGTTTGGGCATTTGCATTTTGTAAGAGCTCCTGGAAGTCTATCACCTGTGAAAAAACCGATGAGGTTGACACGTGATTGGGAGAGGCATGTTTCCTTCACAAAATCCATCATTCCCAATGGCGTGTTTGCTTACAAGAGCAGTATGCCTTTTACTACTCATTGTAAACACGCCACTGGTAATGGCGTGTTTGTTTCGTATTTCAGGATTTGAAAATTCGAGCTACGTGGACCCCATTTTGACAAATACTTTCAAAACAAACCTAAATCGACAAATACTTTATATTTTAGAATTATATTAAAAAATCATTCGTATTCTTGAAGGTTTTGTTCATCGGTTACTTAGTGTAACAGAACGAAAAATTAAAGAATAGTAAGAGTAAATGTCAAAGAATTGGCTTCAAATTTCGTCAAGAGTATATTAGGCTTTATAGCGGCTAATATAGAAAAATGAGAACTGATGTCGAGTTTTATCAGCTTTTGTATAATAAAACTAGTAATGCAAAATTATCCTCCACCGTTATCGATTTTATTCATTTCTTTAAAAATTTGACTTACGAACACTTTAAAATTTGAGTAAATTTAACTTCATTGCTTATTCTAGAGTAACATCTATATTACTCCTTCCATTTTATTTAAATTAGCTCAATTGCCTCACTTTTTCTTCTGAGCAGAATAGTGAATCTATGAGACTAATTCAAGAAGAAAATAGAGGGATAATATTAAATTTTCTCGGCATTTTTTAATATTGCCTATAAAGGAATTATTAACCACTCAACACTAATTCAACATCATTACATAACAATGCCGTATATGGTAACTTGGATATATACGACCCATGTATTTTTCGTATGACGGTATTTTTCTAACATGTGTTCTAAGTGTTCATGTTAATAAACTAATTAGGGAAAGATTGTTGAGAATATATCATGAAAAATTGATGTGCAAACTCATATTTACATGTGCTCTTAGAAAAACCAATATACGAGTAAGGCAACATCTCCGTCTTAATCACTAGATCAAGACCTATGCAGTTACTTTTATCGTTGTTAAGTTCTTTATACAATAATTTTGACCCAACTACAACTCATTTAAACATGACACGTTTGTGCTAATGTCAAGAAACCTTTAACTCTAATGTGTTACGGAGAACTAGATCAGTAAGTGGATTGTACCTCTGATGTATTACCACATATAAGGTAGTTTTTTGACTTTATAATAAAGTTTTTGAGTAAAGTATTAAAAATTATGATAACCATTGTCCTCCAATTTGCAAGCTTGTGAAGGGTACTGACCGTCACAAGCTTGTGACGGGTAGATCCGTCACAAGCAAGACTAATTGATACCGGCGTTAATTAAGGCACCGGGCAAAAACGAAACAGTAATATAAAATCCAGAATTACGAGTAATCAATATCCTGATTGTTTAGCCAAATAGGAATATTGATAGGCCTAATTAAGTTCCATCATCACTTCCAACTCATGAATGACTCTACAAAGCACAAGCCACGTTACTCAACTTATCAACATTCTTTTCAAAACCCATATGCTTCACATTGCTATATCATGATTCCTGACTCATTTATTAGGTACACTCTGAATTCCAGCCCCAACGGAATCCTTTCATACCTAGAATCAGTTTCGACGATACTCGTTCACTATGTTACTCAAACTTGTTTAGAAGTATCTGATACGGGTGCGTGTCTAAGTGTGTCGGGCACGACTATTTTTTAAAATATGCATATCTTGGTTTAAAATGAGGTGTCCAAATGTCATACCTATGTTCGAGTGTCAGTATCGAAAACTGGTACACGAGGAAATTAGAAGAGTCGAAGTAACATAGCTGGTTCAAACTATGTCGTCTTTGCCTGGTCTCAGTCCTAAATAAACGTTACTTAAAACCTTCACCAAGGACGGACTTTCTGGCGGTTGTAATGCACCATCATGAACCTGATTGAGTACCATGCTTTATACTTTACAGTCGCGAATTTATAGTAGAACTTATTTTAGCTATTTAATCTCAAGTTCCGAAATGCCTTACCTGTAATGCGACACTCAACAGCCACAACTTTTGACGTCAACGAAATTACCGAGTGTTGGTTTGTGCATCTTCCTAGAGTCAATTAGTATTTTGGTTCCTGCAGAATAAGATGCATAGAACTGATCGCCTGGCCAGCGAATATGAGGCCATTTTGGTTGATACCTAAACCTTAAATACTTCATACCAGGCATCACAAAGTCGTTATGCCGTCCACTCCTTATCCGCCTCCAAAACTTGTCAAATGTGAAATCTGATACTGCTGGATGAAGTACTTACTCGACGCACGCATGTCTCTGATTACGAAAAGTGTCATCACAATCACAATCACAATCACAATCCCAGTAAATGCATAAAGACTAAATCTATACGATGGCTTACTCTCGCAACAGTAACGTTCTTCTTTTCCGAAACAGTAACAGGAGATAAACAATTTAACCCTTATGATGAAGGTTCTTAAAACATACTAACATTCAGCAATCATTGCATGGCTTTAAGCAAAGCAAAAAAGTAATTAAGAAACTAAACTGTATGCCTTTTCTGTTAACCCTAAAGATCCTTAGTAACTGTATCTTTACATTATTGTGAAATCATGACTAAACCATCCCACCGTGTACGTCAGGAAAGTTTTAAAAGGACTGTAATATTTTATGATATTTGATTAAGTCAACTAAAAACAAGTAAATTGCAAAAATGTGTCAGTTGAACTAACTTATTTAAGGGAACATGTCAAAGTCAAGCTCACCTTATAAGACCTGGCCAATTGCAATGCAGTAGATGCACCATTCACCCGGTTCCTACTCACTCTCTACATACAACTCCGTCGTCACCTAAAACCCTTTTTGAGAAATGGACTCGAAATTGAGCCAACTTCACTTTGTGCTCGTTCCATTACTAGCACAAGGTCATATGATTCCTATGATAGACATAGCAAAGCTTTTAGCCGAGCGTGGAGTGGTCGTAACTTTGGTTACCACCCCAATCAATGCGTTTAGAAACTCGGCAAACATTCAAAAGGCGGAAGAATCTGGATTACGTATTAGGATTCTTGAGGTTCCATTCTTATGTCGAAAGGTGGGACTCCCGGAAGGATGTGAGAACCTAGACGTAATTCCCTCGTGCGACCTCATCAAGAATTTCTACAAAGCACTTGATGAGATGCAAAAACCGGTAGAAGAATATTTGCAAACCTTAAACCCTCCTGTAAGTTGCATATTATCTGACAAATGCCTCTTCTGGACATCCAAAACTGCGGAAAAGTTCAAAGTCCCACGGGTTGTTTTCCATGGAATAAGCTCCTTCTCACTCCTAGCGTCACATAATATTAAATACTATAAAACTCACTTATCGGTCTCTTCGTTTTCACAACCTTTCTCGGTGCCAGGAATGCCTTACAGAGTTGAAATAACAAAGGCACAGCTACCTGGGTCGTTTGTCACTTTACCGGACTTGGACGATATTAGAGACCAAATGCAAGAAGCCGAGTCAAGAGCATTTGGAACTGTAATCAACAGTTTCAGTTATTTGGAGCATAAATGCATCGAAGAATACAAAAAAGCGATCAATAAAAGGGTTTGGTGCATTGGACCAGTTGCTCTATGCAACAAGGAGAACAAAGACAAGTACGAGAGAGGCAATAAGGCTTCGATCAATGAGAGTCAATGCTTGCAATGGCTAGACACCATGAAACCGAAGACTGTTATCTATGTGTGTCTTGGTAGCCAATGCCGGTTAGTTACGTCACAGCTAATAGAGCTTGGATTAGGCCTTGAAGCGTCTAGACATCCTTTCATTTGGGTGGTGAAAACAGGAGAGAAATGGACAGAGCTCAAGAAATGGCTAGTCAATAACAGATACGAAGAGAGGATGAGAGGGAGGGGACTTTTGATCACAGGGTGGGCCCCCCAAGTACTTATTTTATCCCATCCCTCAATACGAGGATTCCTAACGCATTGTGGCTGGAACTCGACGATTGAAGGCATATCTAGTGGAGTACCAATGGTGACGTGGCCTCAATTTGCGGAGCAGTTTTTCAATGAGAAACTCGTAGTGGAGATTTTAAGAATCGGTGTTCGCATTGGTGTAGACATTCCAGTTAGATTTGGGGATGAAGAGAAGATTGGGGTTTTGGTGGATAGAGATGATATCAAACATGCCATCAACAAGCTAATGGACAGCGGAGAAGAAGGACAGAGGAGAAGGACGAGAGCAAAAGAGCTTGAAGATAATGCACGGCAAGCTGTCACTGCTCAAGGATCATCAGCAACTGACCTCTCACTGTTGATTCAAGATATAATTGAACAATCAAGTCTAAATTAATTAGTTAACCTATAAAGCCACCGAGCTTGTAGGTTACACGTGCTAACGGTAATTGCACATTAAATTCCCGGTTGCTTCATTTCAACATACGACTATACGAGTATTAAATACGAAATACTAAATTGGAGAAAGCATAGAGGAAGGATGAGGGTTCCCCAAATTTATACTCCGTATTAGACACTAGGCAAATCAAAAAAGAAACTTCAAAGCAGTAAATTCAACTGCGAAAATTCAGAAAACAGGAGATCATCAATAGATAAGTATCAAAACAATTTGATAACCTTTCCTCTTTGGGTCGGCTCCTAAGTTTTAGTAAGAGAGAAGTTGTTCCCAACTGACCGAAACTTCATTGGCGTTTTTCTTTGGAACTAATTACGTCACATACTAGAAGCAAATATAACCACCTTATTGGAGATCATGAGAGGAAGTTTCGACTGGAGATAAACCGATAAACCTCGCACTACAATGGTATTTCTAGTTTATGTCCTGCAAACTTATGTGTCAATCTTTTTACAGGAAAATCGGAAAAGTTAAGACCTCCTCCAAAATCAAAACTCACAATCTCACACGATCTAGATACTGAAGTGGTTTCAATTCCATAAAATCACAGGTGATGCTCATGACACAGATGTGCACGCTGGTGACGAGACCAGCTCATTATAATGTAAATCCTTCGTTTACCTATTAGCCTGCATATACTATGTGTCTATGTCTACCTTTCCGGTCGTCAACCGCATTTGGAAATGGAACATCCTTAGAAACCATGAAAGGCATGCTTTTGTTTGGTATAAGGTGTGTCGTGTATGGTGACATAATGCTGCTAATCACATGCTTTGGCGGAAAAGCCCTCAAGCTACCTATAGCAATCTCCTAATATATGCATGATTATCACATATGTGAGGATATCTCACACTGTCACACTGATTTGCATTCCAACATTGTCTATCTATACGAATACAATCAACAAATCTTACAGCCCAGAAGGGATAACCGAGTTTGTCCTTCTAAATTATAGTATACAACAATATCTAAGGGCTCCCACGAACTGCAGTAGATCAGGGTGTTTCAAATGCACACAACGTTAATCATGTGTTGGCAACATAGAGAGGTTTCTAGATGGCCAAAAATTAAAATCCACATCGAGAATTGCGTTGAACAACTGCTACTTCACAATAATAACAAGAGCAGCCAATTTAATGAAACATTTTATTTTACTTCATCATAATTCAGTAAGAAAGAACAAAGAGTACTTAATTCCATAGAAATGGATATACTTCTAAACAAATTCTTTGGCATTGTGCATTAAGTGCTACCATTTGCAATACTTACTCGGAATGACAGTATCGCATAAACTGGCACTCTAATTGTGAAGCAACACTCCTTCGATGCAATCGCAATTTTCATTTTGGGTCATCCAAAAACGGTCAATTTTAATTGCTAACACTAAAAAGAATTCCGGAAACCCCGTAAATAATACACAATCAAACATCTAGATATTGTAGCCAAATTTCTGAACTGACTGACACCCAGTTGCATACTTTAACATATTGGTTACATTTGACAATAAAAATGGGTATAAAACCCCGTCTTTTAAGGTTCAGACCAAAAAAGTTGTCTGAAACAAGAATTAGTGTTTCCATCAAAAATTCAACAACTACCCAATTACCTTAACTAGCAACCTAGTCATCAAAGTGCAACAATTCAAAAGTCTAAAAAACACAAAACAAGTTGATTTTAGTCTCAATAAAACAAAGAAAAAACAGCCTACCCTAACAATCTAACAATCCATGGTTCCAAAAACCATCAAATCCAAGCACAAAACTAGGTATAATTCAAAATAGGCATGACAGGAAAAATAAGCCAGAAATAGTAAAGTTGAAATAGCTGATGAAAAGACGTAAATACAAAAATGAGGAATAAATTGTGAAAACAGAAAAAAAAAAAAAAAAAAAAGTGGGTACCTCCAAATTCCAGAAATGATTTTGTGGCAACTCTATTTGGAAATTTGAGGTGTGGTTTTTATCATATAACTGACAACTCATCATTGACCCATTTATTTATCATATAAATTTGAGGTGAGGTGTGGCAGTGTGGGTACCTCCTCTTAATCCACCTTATTTATCTTTTTCTCTTCCTAAGCAAAAGGTCATGACCTAGTTCATCAATTCATTTACTTTTCACTATATGAATTTCTTAGTCTTTTTTTCTCTTTAATTTAAGTTCAACACCAATGAAAAAGTGACACATAGAAGGGCACCAAGGTCATGGGATGACCTCTTTGAGGTCATGGGTCATACAAGGTCATGCTAATTTTGTTGTTAATTTGAGATTAAGGTCACCCAACAAGGTCATGATCTTCTTCATGACCTTGCTTGGGGATGATCTTAGGACATTGTCGCCTGGCAACATGTTCAATATTTTAAAACAACGTTTTCTCTGTAATCCTAACATGTACCTTAGGACACATTTTAGAAAAAACGGTAATACCAAATATATGGAATAGATCATGAATTGGCAAGTTCTCCATGTCAAAATCAAAATATTCTAATCAAAAACTTGAGGTTAAAAAAGAAGTTTGCTCTAATCGTTTCAATGTAACAAATCAATGATATACCCATTTTAACCCTGCTTGGCGCACCGTCTCACCCTTGAGCTTTTAAAACGCTAGGGAAATAAATAATTACAGACAAATTCACAAAAAAGATGACCTGCATAAATTACAAAAAGGCGATCTCTGCCTGTAGAAATGTATATAGATTGAAGGGACTACCCACGATGTAAAATTTCCAATGCAAAGACCATGGTAATAAGAGGATGATTACTATCAACTTTGGACAGGGGTAAAATCGGGAACCGGCTTATGTAACATAGACGTTCCTTCAAAGCGCACCATTGACCAGAAATTACTCTTGAGTTGACGGAGCTGCAAGAATTCAGCAACGGTGTGTTAATATCGCAAAGTGGAATTTTCATGGAGTAAAACTAGGTTATACTACATGGTTTGACCTGATCAAGTGTCATCCTCTTGAAGCCAAAACGATCTGTCCAGATGGATTCGGCTTCCCCGGCAGCTGGCAGAACAAAGGTCTTAACTTTGAGGTCAGTCAAAAGTCCTTCAATACATGCAAACAATGCTTGAAAATAACCCTGCAAAAAGTAACGACGACCCAATGAGCCAGTATTATAGCAGGCTGTATTATATTTTGTTCATTCTGGATTTTTCGCAATATTTTGTGCACAAGTGTCATTCATTTCCTATATTTATTAGTACTAATCAGAACACACATTTGAAATAAAGAGGCTTCAAGCGGGATGCACTACAGTCTCTCACAACCCCAGTCCTCCACCGTCAACAAGAGAATCCAGTGGACGATATGATTTGGAAATGCGCTAGTGGCACTATTGCAAAGAAACTGAACAAGCTAAGCAGCTAGTAAGGTCAAAATATCACATACTTTGCCATGGTTACCGCTACTTGTAGCTACCAGTGGAAGTTCAGCAACTTCGGGACCAAATACACGAAAGATTGCCGCTGAGACAACCACCGAGCTGCATAACATTTACAAATGTTAGATCAATTAGAATTTAAAAATAGACCGCATTGAAATACAAAATAAAGAACCCTTACTTAACGGTTAGCACAGCACAATACATCCCTCCATACTCTTGGCCTCCCACATTCCTCCTGAAAAAAGAACGAGAGCACGCAAAAGAACAGACTACGTTAATCATTCCTCCACAAATTCAAGTAAGTAACACATGCAACACGGATAAAGCGCATACCCATAAACCATTGCGGGAATCAGATCATGTCCAGACACCACTTCAACTATTGGGGCAAAAGATTCCTTCAACATTACAAACCGATGAGAATTAGGAATAGGTTTGTATAATGGATCATAATCCGAGTCCAGGATCATCTTAAACATCAAAGTAACCACAATGATTTGCAGTTATAAATGCATAACTACAACAAAAACATATACAACAATGTAGTAATTCCAACATCACCCCCAATAATGCCTCGAGGACTCCCACTAAAGGAAGGTAAGGAAGAGTCACATGTATGCAATCTTATCCTTGTATTAAGAACACAGTCTAGCAATACCCAAATCTAAGGAAAATAATTGGCTCTCTCAGCATCACACATTCAGAGATACTAGATTATTCAGCCAAAAAACGAAGGATCGAGAAAGCGTGAAAGAGATATTTCACTCCAAATTGGAGACAATATAAATCCGATAGTCCAATAGCTGAAAATCAACGCTATTGCAAATAAGTTTTGAAGTTTTGTATGCAGCATGCTCCAAATATTATATTCCGAAAGAATACTTGCACCAACGCCAAAATTAGCCAGACTCAATCCTTTTTCATAAGATATCATGACAGCTGTTGGAATCCAATAAGGCAGCTTTACGCCTTTACTAGATGCTAACAAAAAGAAAATGCTATATAAACATATCCAGGCAGGCAGTCAACAGATAGATGACATAGATCAATACCAAATTTGATTCACTAATTTTTCCTTTTTGAAGAAATTCAAACCAGCTTTCTACAAAAAACAAAAGAAAAATGCCACTTAAGTACGTAAGAATTCAACACTCATCCAACTGCACTCTTTTTTAACTTGCCATATATGTCTTTGCCACTTTTTAAGACTGCTATAAAACTGAAGTGAATTCAAATTAACGCAGGGAGTAGTAAACACTTACATGGAAGATAGCGACAGCCTGAGAAAGCAAAGGTCTTGTTTCAGGTGAAGCAATTTTGCCACTAAGAAGTCTCCAGCTAATATCAACATCAGCTAGACTTTCAGAGACGTGCAAGTTCTTCTTTGTTATTACGTTCAGAAGAGACTCGGGAAGCTTCTCATCCCCCTTATCCAAAAGAAATTGCAAAGCAGAGTCAATTCTTCCACAAGCCAAGCTACAAAACCACTTTCCATCTGGGAGTTCCTGTAATGCAGCTGTGTCAGTGAAACTAAGCCCAAAAAAATAAAGATCTTATAATAAAGACTCAATCTACTCATCTGATATGAAAATATAACCATCCACATGCATACCGTTAGGTCAGCCATATCATGATCCTTTAAACAACCAACATGGTACTCCTTCTCACACTGGCAAACACCAAAAAAAAAATATTAGCCTGAAAAACATCACAATAAACTTGAGAGAAGGTGTACAATGACAGACAGAAATAGAAGACAACATACAGGGCAACAATTGAAAAACGACAATGTAAACAGAGCAATTGTTATCAAACATTCAACCTCCGACATTCTTTTTTAATACTAAATTTCAATAAAAATAAAATATTCAGCCAACAGCTCACTTCCTAAGTTCCTGGAGTTTTAAAAACTAGAAGCATGGTGGGGAGAGGGAAATATAAGAACTTAGAACTTTATAAGAATAAAGTAAAAAGAGATATCAAGGTGACAATGAGTGATATATCAAAATGACTTTCTGAACTGGAGAAACTTGTGCTCTAATGTCACTTCCACATAACCAACTGGTCAGCTGGTGACACATCAGCCAGCTAGATTGATTAGCATGACAAGACGAGCATGCATCATAAGTATTAAAACGCAGCTACAGGATTACAACATCCCATTAATAATAAGAAAAAGGCTTCACCCAAACTATGCACAATGGAAGGAGATCGAAAAATGATATAGCCTGATTTGAAAAATATAAATATAAGGCAAAAAAAAAAAGAGAGGTCAGATTCAGACTTTAGAGGCATGTTGCTACAGGCAGAGCCTTCTTAAAACATCAAAGGGGAATTCAACATCACACCGAAAAAACGAAAATAACTTCTTTTAAAAAGCAAGTATAAACATTGCAGCAATGAGTCCCCCAAGTCGTAACACATGTTGATTAAAACATTATGCCCGCCCAACCCTAACTAAAAAAGGCAAAGCAGCGAGCACTACCTGATCACACAAAATTATTGTACGTGGTCCAAATCCAGACTTTGAAAAGTCAAACCCTCTGTTACAGAAAAAGAAAACCAATTAAAAAAATATATAAATAAGGGCCGCTCAAGCACAAAAAAATATGCCGCGTGAGGCAAGTTTCTCATTATACCAAAACAACAGATTTTAACACGATCAAATGACCCACATGAATAGATATGATTTCAACTCTATTAGTATCCAATCATACCAGGAGAGCATCAATCAATGCTGAATGAAATAATTAACTCCTCCAACCACACCCCTTCGATGAAACAGCTAGCTCATCCAACCACAGCCCTATTAGCCCTTGTTTGGGTACCAAATATGAAGAGGTAGGGAGGGGAGGGGGAAGGAGGGAAGGGAATGGGAGGGAGAATGGTGGAGGTGATTTTCCCTCCAGATCTTTCCTATGTTGGAGGTAAAGTAATTTGGCTTTGAGAAGGGAAATGGAGGGATCCATTTTCCCTCCCCTCCACCTTTATTGTGCTAAACAAACAAAGGATTTCTCATCCCTCCAAATCCCCCCCCCCCCTCTCTTTCCCTCCAAATTCCCCCATCCAAACACACCCTTAGTGTCCAATCATAGTAGGAGAGCATCAATTAAGGCACGTGTTCTTCCAGGCAGAAGCCATTTTACAGTAATATAAACCCCCCACCATCTAATGTTACTATGGTCAACCAACTTGCTGGTTTGAACTTTGAACAAAAAAAACCTATTTCCTCAACCCTTCAGTCCCAGTTGTCAATTTGTATCTTGAAGATCTGAGCTCCAGACTTATAGATCATCATTTGTCTATGTCATACTAGAATGGGACGATATCTGAAATAATTGTCCATTTATACACATATTACCATGTCCAATGAAGATAGGCTCGTGTTCTTCCAGGCAGAAGCCTTTTTATCATTTATAAAGACCCCCACCATCTAATGTTACTATGGTCAACCAACTTACTGGTTTGAACAGAAAAAAAAACTATTTTCCCAACCCTTCAGTACCAGTTGTCAATTTATATCTTGAAGATCTGAGCTCCAGACTTATAGATCATCATTTGTCTATGTCATACTAGAATGGGATGATATCTGAAATAATTGTCCATTTATACACATATTACAGACCGTGTCCAATGAAGATAAAGTTCTCATACCCATAACTCTGTCACGGTAATCGGACACTTGCAAACACAGCCCAATTTGATATCCCTACCCAAGCTCAATTAACTGGCCATCATATAAATCATACATCTCACAAACCAGATATAGTAGTAGCAACACAGGTTTTTTGTGAAACTAAATAACAAACCGTGTGCATGAAACCTAAAAGTGTCTTGGAAAAACAATACTCCTTCTGACCCAACTATTTGCTTCAATAGTTTTTGGACTGTTCTTTTTATTTTATGTTAAAACCCACACTCGTTTTCAACAGAAACCAAAAAAGGAAACATAAACTGTTGGTTGAAAGTAGAGACAGCTCAAAAAAGAATTCATTAACAATTGACCAGGGCATAAGGAATACTGGCCGGTACACAGATACAATCATTAGATAAAGCCAAAATAATAAAAGAAAGGCCAATCAAAAGAGAGCTAAAGCATTAGAATACCTGCAGAGTATGCACGAGCTAACATCAGATCCGACATTGTTGACTATTCGAATTGAACGTTTGGTTATTTGCTCCATGGGATCCACTCCAGAAACTCTTCCAGCAGCTAAAGCATTAGCATTGTGCGCAACAAATTTCTCTCTTTCAAACATGCTTTCACAATATTGACAATACCATTTACCATGGGGTACATTAGACAAAGAAGCACATTCTGCACAGACCAGGAAACTCAATTCAGTTCATAAAAACAAAAAGCACCCATAATGTTCATAATCAATAAAAGGTGACAAAGCTAAAATTAAGACATGTTCATCTCAGAGAAACTTGCACCAACATGACTATTACAAAAATGATTAATTGGGTTATTAAAAATAATGGAAGGTAAATGGTGTTAAGCGGAAATTGATAAAAAAAAAAAAAAAAAAAAACTTGAAACATCTGTTCATAATTGAATCAGAATTTAAATTATGGAAAATTTTAGAATCAAAATACGTCGAAGGGGGCAGGGTTTAGAAATTAAAAAATATACTGCGATTTGCAAAACAATATCAGCACTTTTCTCTGCTTCATTTTATCATACACAAAGTCACAAACATGACTACAAATAAGGCCATGAACATCAACAGACTTTTAAGCACCGCGCTGACACAATCTGAAATTTCCCAACTAGTATTTGAGCAGTCAAACCCATCACTCGTACAAATAACCACTTTCATCAAAAAGATTAAAATAAGGCAGACAGCCGTTTAGTTCCATCTTCAAATAGCAACACAAAAATTAGTTTTAACTATATACTCTCTCCCTCCATACTTGCATTTTCATCCAGTGTTCCTTTTTGGGAAGGTTATTTCTTCCCAATATGGGTTTCTTTTGGATATCATAATGACTAAAGCATTTCATCCATTTGCAAATAACCACCTGACGTCACCGACTGCCACACCGAACACTAATCAGCTACCTCAGCTCGCCAGCTGCCAGACTCCGATGACAACAATTCCGCTTTCCTTCCACCCCTTTTCTTTTTTCCTCCTTATTCCTAAAATCTGAAAAAGGATAAGGTAGGGTTGGAGCAACCTCTTCAACTCGACCATTGATCACCACCCTCAACTTAACCATCAGCCACCAGCCCATCGCCCTCAATAAACCTCCAGCCCCAACCGTCCATCCACAGCCATATTTTTTGGCCAAATTGTCAGTCTTCACACTCATCTCTTATCAGCCTCGTCAACCTCCCCTCTTGCCACCTTACCCTCTTAAACATTTAGCCTCATCTTCCTCGCTGGAAAGGGGAAGGGATCTGTGGTTGGGTATTGGGACGTGGGTAAAAGCAAAAACGAAGGGACCCGAGGTTGGGTTGCCGGAAAAAAATAAGTGGGTTATGGGTAATAGGTAGACAAGGTTATGGGAGTTGGTAATTGGTAATTGGTAATTGGTAATTGGTAATTGGTAATTGGTAATTGGTAATTGGTAATTGGTAATTGGTAATTGGTAATTGGTAATTGGTCACTAAAAAGGGAAAGTGGGGTTGATGTCGCCATGTAGATTTGTGTCAAAGAGGCTACATAATAGAATTGGAATGCAGGAGGGGCTGCACATTGACGATTAGCAAAGGAGATGAGGGAAGTGGTGCTGGGTGAGCATGATGACTGGCGTCAAAGTGTCATGGTGTGAGATTAAAGTGGGAAAGTGAGCAAGCTGTGAAGAGTAAACTTGTCATTTTCTTTATTTTCTGAAAAAACGTGTAGAGTGAAGCAGGAAAAAAAAAAGAATGAAGGAGAATGTTTCAATTGTTAGGCTGGAGGACAGACCATATAGATGACAATACAGTTGTCTAAGCTAAATGTTAAAGCAGTATAACTAGTATAACATGGAGCATTAACAAACACAAATACAAAATAGCTGCACAAAGACACAGAGGCCATAAGCCCTCATTGATGAGTCATAACAATCTTCCGAGAACATCACTAAATCTATGCCGTTGGTGAGAACATCAAAAGTAGCAGAGTTCCCCAAAACAAACATTAGTCAATCATCTTTGATGAAGACTAACAAGAGAAGAAAAATGTCACAAATTCGCCAAAACATGTACAAATATTAAGAGATATTATTATCATTTGACATCAACATAAACCATTCATTCATATGCTCATTATCCTGATAATATCAGAATCGGCTATTACTAAACGATCAAGCACAAAGTACTCGGGAAAGGAACAGTGACACATAGATCAGCAAAAAAACCGTGTACCATCCCGCCAATTACGGCGGGAGGAGACAGACAGAGAGCAGATAGGCATTGTAACTTACCCGTATGAAAGGCTCTTGGGCAACCATCACAAAGTAGAAGATTCCCACCATCAGCACAGATAGAGCATAAATCATCATTAAACTTTTCTGAATGACTGCGGCCTTTAATAAGATTGATTGATAACTCATGCAGTGATACACCATTAGAAGTATATATATAGCAGTACCTGATAACCCAAACACAAAATCAGCATTAGAACAAAGAATTCCAAAACAAGGCTCGGGAAAATCTGCAAAAGAGACTTACGGTTTTCTCCGTGCAGCACAACCAGCATGAGACTCAAACTGTGAAGCACTGATCTGCACAATATCCTCGAGTGAGATTCACAAGATTCATAGAAATGAGAAAACCCGGTTAACATTGAAAACCCACCACAGTTTCGCAGCAGTTACAAAATATTCCAAAACCCTTCTTGTAGCCATCCAACAATTTCTGCAGGGAAAGAAAGTTCTCAGAATAAAAGCGTGAGAATTTCTAAGTGTCTAAAACATGCCGTTCTTTAGACTGACCTTTCCCCTTGCGTAATAACCAAGTTCAGTTCCATCGGGTAAGACATCATCTTCAAAAACCAATTTATGTAGCCTTTGATCCCTGAGCAAAACAAAAAGGAAGTTCAGCGCCTCAGAAGAATAGCAGATGATCAGACTTAGTGCAATCCTAAATAACAAATTAACTACAATCCCAAGTGAGATAAGCGGCTTCAAAACATCTCAGACAAATTATCAGGCGTGCAAACTGTGCACAGAAATATTATTTGATACCCCAACAGACAACATAAATAATGTCCGATATGCATAACCCTGCCCGAAGGCATTCAGATGTGGATGTCTAATCTATTCAACGGGAAAATAAATCCTCAGACCAATTAAGGAAACAAGTTCAGTTCTTTGAATACAATTACAAGAATCTTTTCGAAGATTTAAGCATTTCACTTAGATGGAAAAACACTACAGAGAATATAAAATCAGCACAACCATACAGCAAAGGAATATTTCAGTCACTTCATGACTAGGATGTAAATACAGCACACTACAAACAACAATTAGTACACAAGAAACTAAGAACTGACTTTCTTGTGATCTTTCCAGGTGTTTTTTCAGAGGTGCCATCAACTGACGTAGTCTTAGGGGGCTTCGGCGTTGATGTGTCCTTTCTATGCCTGAGCAAACCAACAAAAATAACAGGACATGTGAAGGAAAATTAAAAATTAACATCCTGAATGAGAGAAACAAAAATACAATTCAGATCCAATAACAAACAAAAGTCTAGATACCTCTTCATGGTTTTCACACGGCCATCTATTTTGGAGGACTTCCCTACTCGAGTCAATTTAGAGGGCTTGGATGACCTACACTCACAAATTATACGGAAATACGAAAATCAGAAGGGAAAGAAATGAGAATACCACACGCCACTGATAATTCACATACATATAACATGTTAACACACAAAGATAACATGTTATCGTGAATACATTACATACATATAATATATATGCATGAGTTATCCGGATCCTCGAAGATAATACACTAAAGAGAAATTTGATTGCATGCCGCATTGTAATGAACCCATGACTCATCCAACCAAAATACACAATTTATTTTTGAAAAACAGAATTTACTACCTTTTATAGAAACTTACTAGTACCTTTTACAAAAAAAAAATCTAGAGTACTATGTTTTCGCCTTTTAAGGGCATTTTTAATCAAATGTACTATCAACACAAATTTTCGGTGAAAAAAAATATTTTTTCAGCCATATTGCTGCTACCCAAGCCTTGCAACAAGAGGACTTGTTTGGTGATAGGGATGTTCTTGATGAATTTTTTGCTTCGTACATTATCCATTTAGTACATTATTTACTATTGTATGCTAACTTGTCCATTTAGTACATTATTTACTATTGTATGCTAACTTTATTACATTATCCGGATTCTTGTAATGTACTAAATGAACTAAATGAACAGGTGTTTTATCCAGATTTTGCTTCGTACATTATCCATTTAGTAAATTAGTCATTATATATGCCACTTGTTCAGTTATCACCTTTTGTAATAATTTACTATTGTTCTTAAAAATTGCGCAATGATCTATGGGTAATGTTGTTAGTAACTTTGAACTGATAATTAAATAAAGTAGTAATATTGAACGTCTATATAAAAGGGAAAAGGTATTAAATTGCAATTTAGCATACATTTAACATTTTAATGCCAAACAAAATAAAATGAGAATGTAAGATCATACTTTTTAATTAGCTTCTTGGCAGTCTTTGTGGCTAAAGATTTGCGAGTCACAGGACTGCTGCAAGCCTTTGGCATAAGTACTTCAGCGCTAGGATCAGGGAAATATAGAAACTCAAAATCTCAGATAATTTTCCTGTAATGTAATTAACATAGCATAACAAAACCAAAAAATATATAATAGAAAACTACGTGTATCCAGATTTTTCTGTAACTAAAATTTGACGTGGAGTGGATATATATACAAAAACAATATGATATAACACAACATTTTTTACCTCACCATGTAAATAGAATAAAACTATGAAATCACTACAGGAATAGGCATTTCAGATCCAAGACGACACTACCAATGAAGCAATGACAAATTGACAATGCTTAAAATAGTATAAAGGCGGAGCCGGGAGGAAGTTACGCAGAATAATAGACAAAATGGGTAAAAACTCAATCCTCGAGTAGACTTTTGACCCAAAGTTACATCAGCCAGACCTTATGTTCTCACAGACTCTTGCCACCATAACAATTAAGAAAGTATTATATTTGCAATTTTGCACCCCCGCTTCTGCCTTTCCTCCTTGAGCATTATGCCCTTCTAGGCATACCCGTCTTCTGGCTAAAATTAGTATAGTGGCATCGTTTTAGGCTCACAACTTGATTATTATTTCTTTCTGAATAAACTCGCCTCTAGTTACAACAGCTTTCAAAACTTGCAGCTGTGTTTGATATATTTTGCATATAACTATATGACTATCATTTCACATTTATTTTTTGTCTACATAGCTATCTCGTTCAACAAGTTCTCGTATCTATCGCATCATTTCCTTCTCTTAGCACTTACTTTTTAGCTTACATTGCTACGTTTTACTATGTGTATTACTTTTTCTTTACTTTTTCATGGTTTTACCACTTCATAAGAGGGGTTTCTTAGATCATGACGATTATCGTTAGCTGGCCATTAAGACTTTGTGTTTTTGTTGTTGAATTGCCTCAAGTTGCAGCAAGCCCAACCTTATACTAAATTACGTCAAATTCGCAAATTCAGAAAATTTAAATATTCATTTTACAAGGTAATGACAATTTCTTTGTAACCATGAAAGCCAGGGTTGCAGTTATTAAGACAAAAATAAAATAATTACCTTCCTACTAAAGAAACAAAATTCAACAAAAAATGTAGATCACTAGGACAGTAGGACATAGAAAAGGAGCATTACTCTTTAGCAGATTTCTCGGAAGTCTTTGTTCCTAAAGTTCTTCCGGTCCTTAAACTGCTGTGTATCTTAGGGGTAAGAAATGTCTCTTCTTGCCTGAAGAAAACAAGATGCCAGCATTGAGTTTACTGCAATCTTATGCATTATTTGCAATACAAGGGACATGACTACACAAAATAAATGGTACTTTACATAGGGAACAAGCCTATTTATAATAAATAAGCTGAAGAAAACAAACAAGTAAGTCAGACGATTACGAACTTTTTAGCAGATTTTCCTCGACTGGAGTTTTCAATATCCGAATTTTCCAGACTACAGTCTCGAAGCTTGCGAGGCAATGATGCACCTTGAGGAGTACCAAACCTTGAAGACCTAAAACAGCAGATAATATATTTCAAACGCTAAATTAACACGCAAATATTATCCATATATGGTAAACCAACTCTGAAACAACAAAAGAAAACATTAAATCATCCCTACATTGATATCATGTGTAACTCAGCATTACTAACCCCCATCCTAGTATTTTAACATCCTAAAATATTACAGAAGAGGATAATACCTTGCATCAATGATGAGGGATCCCTAAAAAGCCCTTGCAGCTTTTTCCCATAAGTATTAAGTAAATGACCACCCCCCCCCCCCCCCACCCCACCCCCACAAATTAAATCTACAAGGTGGGAACAAGCTACTCTTCAACCAAATAATCCAAAAGATAGCCGTAACAGCACACGACAAAAAACTTTCTTCCCGTTGGCCTTCCTAGCCCGATATGATATTGTAACTGGTATATGGCTCCACTAGTTTCTAGTGTAATTAAACACGTATATGAGTGTCCCCCAAATGGAAACACAAAAAAGTGACCCACTTTGTATATATACAATAACAACATATTCAGACGGCCAAAACTGGAAACCAGGATATTGAATTGGAGAGGGCAGATGATCACCAAAAGGGGAAAATAACAAAAGGTTATATTACGCACGGCAGGCCCATTACTAACTAACCTAAGGTCTTGTTTGGTAAAAGGTAGAATAATTGACTAATCAATTTGAGTTCAATCTATTAGTCCCTCCATCCCATTTTTATTGTCCCCTTTCTATTTTGAAAAGGTCTAAGACAAAAACGTCAGATTACCTACTCTGCCCCTTGAATTAAAGCAAGTGGAGACAATATTACTGTGGCGGAGACGGTGGTAGTTAATTATCTAGGAGCAATATTGGATCCTCAAACTTTTTCCTTACTAAATTTAGAAAGGGAGCATTAATATTGGGATAAATTTTAAGGGAAGGGGGGAATTAAAACTGGGATGAAGGGAGTATTTTGCAATATGATGGTTCCACCACCACGCTCGGCTAGTAGATCGTTAGATAAAAAATACCAACTCTATTAGATTTAAAATTATAAGCCCTGCCTTCAAAATTTGTTTGTCATTATTGTCATTTCACAAGGAAACAAACAAATTAATTAATCTACCACTAACAAGTAACAACTACAACCAAAGGCATTCAATAATTTTGCTTATTGAAATTTGCGAGTCAAACATGACATTTATGATGAAATATCGTAATCTAGTTTCAGTTAATTATATTCTAATAAATACCAAACAGGGCCTTGAAGTAGTGCATATGAGATATACAAGGAAAGCAATATGATAATATCCAAAGCTTAGACATAACGTCAAATTTAGTTCAAATGAGATTTGAATTCAGAGCTCGCTCGTGCCCCCGGAACTCGACCAGCCAAGACAACCAAAATTTAAGACAAGCTAAAAGGAATTACTAAAGGTGTTATGTTGTAGGCTTATTCAAAGGCAAGTGTAACCAATATAGCCTCAATGAGACTACTTATGTGAAGAGCAGGAGTACAAGAACGATATGCTTATATCTTCTAAATTAAAAACCTCTTACATGCCACGACAATGAAATCCACAAGACACCTTATAATGGGGTTGTCATTAATCTACTACAGTTGAAAACGTAAACTTCTAAGCATAACTCATGTTAGATCTACTTTCGCATTTGTATGCTGATAAGGTTGATTATGAATACGGTGTGCATTAATCGATAAAAAAGCATGCTAACCTAATAAATGGCAGTTTCTACCCAAGAAAATTTATTGATAGCAGCATATGAGCAGTATAAATGAAAAAGAGGTAATCAAACATGCAATGAAAATAATACAAATTACAAACTGGAAACAAAATTTGTCAAGCACGAAAACCAGACCTACACATTCTACGTGAAGAGTACACGGGGCCAGTAGGAGACAAATTTGACATAACACAAGAACTGCACACCGGATCTGAACATTCTGCGTCCATGGTGAGATATGGTTCTAGAAAGCAAACAAAGCCACTTGTCAAAGGATTGGGCGTCTTGATTAATAATATTGAATGGACAGTATTCGTATAAGTCTGAATTAAGAATAGAAAGGTGGTAAATTTTCACCTTCACAATTCCGACAATAAACAACTTTCCTTTCAGGCAAAAGACCAATAGCATTTTTAACCGTCTCCTCTGGTGTTTTCAGTCGGGTAATCTTGCAGGCTTTGAGTACCTGAATTAAACTTCTTCCATTTTCAAGGAATATATATTGCACTGCTCTTTTGTACGTGTCGGTAGCATGTATCTCAAACAAAGAAGGCGGGATAACCTAAAAGATGGAAATCAACAAACTTTAAAAAATGCAAATCCTAAACAAACTAGGTTTTCACACAAAAATTGCCAATACTCACCGTACTTCCACGGCATGCATTACAATGACAACAAATGCCAACAGCTCTAATTCTTCCACGAAGCTTCGGACCCTATAACAACAAGTTCTTTGAATACAAACTTTCCAAATATATTCAAGGATATCTCCAAAATTGTGTATAATCAAATGACATACATGACAATTATCACATCTATTAAATCGCTTTCAAATATAGCACATCATACATTCACTAGCATAATATACATCCACAATCTTAACTAACAAATATCGAGCAATTAAGAAATGATGGAAGCAAAGAAAGTACCTTGCCGCCATCATAATAAACAGGACACCCCTCTAACAAACCCGTCTCAAAAAGCTCCCTCACGTTCGTAGGATATCTATCCACAACTATCAGTTTCGACATTTTCACCTCCAACTTCCTCTTACGAGTAGCTGACATGGTTTCAGTCTCCTCAACTTGTTTATCCATTTCCCCATTTTCAGGCACAATAGAATCACTCGTTTCCGTCAAACACGAATCCGGCCCATCCTCCTTAGGTTTTGCCATTGATGACCTAGTAACTCGTCTCGTACCCTCCTCCCCCAAAGACTCCTTCAATTCCCCATTATTACTCTCACTCACCCCATTACAACCTTCTACACTATCATCACCATTCTCTTCCACAACATTAGACTTCAATGCCGACCGAGTAAACCGTCTTTGATAACTCTCAACCCCAAATTTCTTCCTTCTACCATTACCTACTTTCAATGGCGTCTTCACAACACCATCCCCCTTCACTATTCCTTCCCAATTCTCGCCTTCTTCGACATTTTCATCCACTTCCATCGTCGAAACCTCGATAATACCTCCAACCCCCTCATCACACATTCCCTTTTCTACTTCAACACACACTTCAACCATACCAACACCTTCACTTTCCTTCTCATCCAAGCAACTTACTTTCTCCTCCTCTTTCGAAACCCCGAAACCAACACATTCCTTCTCCGTCTCCCTCACCTCCACCTCCACCTCCACCTCCGGCGCCGGAACCACCGTCAACTCCGACGCCGACGCCGTTGCTGGCGATCTCTTAACTCTTTTATAAACTAAACGCTGAGAAAAATCATCAGAATTACCAAACCTAGTTTTCCGACCGATTGATTCTGACACCGGAGACGGCGTCGTCTCCAATGCTGCTAACTCTCTCTTCATCTTTCGATCGTTTTCTGCAATCAAACCTTCAAATCATTACAAAACGCATAAATTACACAAAATGAAACGAAAATATCGATTAAAATCGATAAAAATCGCAAAACAAACCCTAATTTAACGACGAAAGGGAATTTGAATCCGATGAATTTGAGATTGTACTAGGTATATAAAAAAAAGGTGATTTGAGATTGTTTGCTTTTTTTATAATTTATTTAAAATTTAATTTTTTTAGGATTAAGGGATGTGAAATAGGGATTTTTGTTTGATTGAATAGTGCGGAAGAGAGAGAAAGAAGAGAGATGAAGGAAAAGGAAGAAGCCAATTAAAGGAGGAGTTTTCTATTATTTTAAATTTTAATATTGTTTTATTGTTATTTTATTATGAAAATATTAATGAGTAACGAGAAGGTGAAAAATGGTGAGGAATGTGAAATGAGTAATGACCGTGTTTTCTGCGCTGGTTTTATAGTGTTACATCGTACATTATTCGTACTATACCCTTCTTGGCAAAAAATCGCAATGGATTGTTTTTCAATTTTATGTATCCTCATAAGGCATACCGATATCGAAGTGGATTACGGTATCGGAATGGATGTCGCCGGTATCGCTTAAGATTTACTTCAGATATCGTAACTTGAAAGCATGTGGTGGTAGAATGATGTTTGGGTTATGAAATGATACGGAGTATTTAAATAGGCCATTTGCTAGCGATATCAATATCGGTTATGATCGACTTCAGTTACCGTGTGCATGCAATGCTAGCCGAGTTATGAAACGATATTAAAGTACGATGGGATATGATGTAATATAGATTAGGTAGCAGTAGATTGTGCAGTTGTCATTGAACTACAGTGGACCTTCAATTCTGCCTCCATCGATATCGGTATCAGTAGTAATATATATTGAGTTTTCATTCGGATTGTTACATATATTAGATTGTGTAGTTTACTTTCATTTTTAAAAAAGTACCATAATTCATATAAGAAAAAAAAATGTTACAAAATAAATTCGTAGTTTAATGTCCGTATAAGGTTATCATACTCCCAGATGCCAACTAGCTTATTTCATAAAGTTATGAGAGTTATCGCCTTGATTCAAATCATTTTAGCATTAAATATCTCCCTTGTGACTCCCTTTAGACCACAACATTATCCTACTCGAGAAAAACAAAATTATACCATTCACAGTGGCGGACGCATAAATATTTTAAAGGGTGCTACAAATATTGTCTTATTACTATATCTTACATCTAGAAAGTATTTTTTATATAAATAACTAAAACAATCAGAAGAAAATTGGTACCCTACTTGTGTTTTCTTTTGTTTTCCCCTATAGTTAAACTAGATTTCATGCCCGTGCGATGCACGGGTCTACGTTAATGTCATTTTTCGTAATTTTCCTGTAACAGTTAACTTATAAAAATTAACTTTTGAAATTTTAACTATAATAAAACATACTCCGTAATTTTTTAAAAAATTATATTGATATATTGATTCAACTTCTATTTTAAATATATGTTACCAACCTTGTCGGGACTCAAGTTATATTTGATCTATATTATGACTCAAAAAATGATCCAAAGTACCTAAGAATTGAGCTCTCTAAGACAATGTTTAAGAAACTCAAAAGATTTTGTGTTGATCACCTACCTTATGGTAATTGTTCGATATGTGGCAATTCTACTATTTATAGGTATTAGTTTCTTCACCACACGTACATTATTTTTCAATGTGAGATATATTTCAACATACTAAGAATTACACAAAGTATATGCAAATAATATGAAATTCTATACTGTAATGCATGATAGCATTTTTTTGACCACGAATCTAATTATTTTTTTTCATAATTAATATAAAATTTTAAGAGCTCTCTAAAACAATACTCTCTTCGTCTTAATCAATTGTTTACCTTTGTTTAAAATACTCCTAAAAAAGGCAAACAAACGACCGGGATGAAGGGAGTATTTGAGAGACTTAAACGACTTAAGGTTCATCTCTAAATTCCAAAGACAACTCTTATTTGTAACCGCGTGATCATCCCAGCTTATGATATTTCTCCGATGTGGGACAATTCCTCTATTTATACATAGTATATCCACCACACTTACATTACTTTTCAATGTGAGACAAATAACATATTTGGTAGTTACCATTAAAATTATTATTTATGATACTTTCTTAAATTATTATTATTATTATTATTTATGATACTTTCCTAAATTAATTTTGATGATATAATATTTTGATGATGTAAATTTCATTAAGGTGGAGATAATAATACAAACTCTTAAGATCTCTGTAAGATAATACTTAAGAGATTCAAAAGATTTTGGGTGAATTTCTAAGTTCGAAGAATGACTCATTTTCAGATTTTTTTTTTGTGAAATTAATGTAAAAATATTTATATAAAAATTATAACACCGCTTGAGTATAATATAGGAAATGTATATTGAGATAAATAAAATATTTCACTTTATTTTTATGATTTTTTGCTATGTAAGTTTCACTAATGTGGATACAAACTTTTAAGAGCTCTCTAAGTCAATATTTAAGAGACTCAAAAGATTTGGGTTGATATCTAAATTCCTAGGATGACTCATATTTATAATTATAGGATCATCCTAACTTATGATAATTTTATGATGTGGGACAATTATACTATTTATACGTAATATATTTACCACACTTGTGTTACATTTCAATGTGGGACAAATAACTTATTAAGTAATACACCGTCAAAATTATTACTTGCATAATACTTTCCTAAATTTTCTAAATTAAGTTTGATGATGTAGATTTCACTATTGTGGAGTTAATAATAAAAAATTTTAAAGGTTCATTAAGCCAATACTTAAGAGACTAAAATAACTCCTATTTATAATCATATTTATGATCACTCCACCTCATGATATTTTTCGATATGAGATAATTTTACAACTTACACTTAGTATATATATTTTCCACAAATACCTTATTTTTCAATGTGGGACTAATAACACATTAAGTAGTTTATCGTCAAAATTATTATCTATGATAATTTTCTAAATTAATTTTTAATGATGTAAATTTAACTATTGTGACTATTATAATTCCATTTTGTTAAGAACTCTTCAAAACAATAGTTAAGAGACTTAAAAAATTGTGGGTTTATACATAAGTTCAAGGATGACTCATATTTATAATCATAGGATCATCCTATGTTATAATAATTTTTCAATGTGGGAGAATTTACAATTTATAGGTAATATATTCACCACACATACATTATTATTCTTCAATGTGGGACTAATAACAAACTAAGTAGTATACCATCTTTTTTCATATAATATTTATTTATTAACTGTTACTAAACTTTTATATTAATATTAGAATAATAAAAAAATATTTTAAATGTCATTTATTAAAGTCATTTATTAACATATAACAATATAAAAAATTAGTTTAAAATCTCGTCCGATATTCATATTTATGATCACTCCACCTTATGATAATTTTTTAATGTGGGACAAATTTTAATATTTATACGTAGTATATATTCACGAGTCACCATACCTACATTGTTTTTTTCAATGTGGGAAAAATAACACATTAAATTATTTACCATCAAAATTATTATTTATGATACTTTTCTAAATTAATTTTTAATGATGTAAATTTCACTACAGTGAAAATTATATTACAAATTTTAAGAGTTTTGTAAGACAATATATAAGAGGCTCAAAAAATTTTGTGTTGAAACTTTATTTAGTTCCAAATATGATTCCTATTTGTAATCGTAAGATCACCCACATTATGATAATTTTCTGACGTAAGACAATTCTACTATTTATAGGTAATATATTAATCACCCCTACATTATTTTTCATTGTAGGACAAATAATATACTAAATATTACACCAAGTATGTGCAAATAATTTGAGTTTCTATACTTTTCAGGGTTTTTTTTCACCGTGAATCTAATTACATTATCTTCATTTTTTTTTTACAATACTTAAATTTTTTTAATAATACCTTTTAAAATTTTAATTGTGAAGATAATAATAGACAATCTTTTAAGAAATCTCTAAGACAATACTTAAGAGACTTAAAATATTTTAGATTTTAGTTTGTTATATAAGGTCCAAGAATGATTCCTATATTTAATCATAGGATCACCCACCTTATGTTAATTTTATGATGTGGAACAATTTTACTATTTATACATAGTATATTCATCACATCTAAAAACTTTTAAGAAATCTCTAAGACAATATTTAAGAGATACAAAATTTTTGGGTTGATACATAAAGGTTTAAGGATGACTCCTATTTATAATCATATGATTAACCACATTATTATTTTTTCGATGTGCACAATTCTACTATTTATATGTAATATTTTTACCACATCTACATTATTTTCCAATGTGGGACAAATAATAGTTATGAATTTAATTTTTATTAATAGAGTTTCTAAAAAGTTGAAAAGTTGATAATATTATCAGGAAAATAATTAATTTAAAAAATATAATCAAACTCTAAGAGTTCAACCATAACTTGGAAAGTATATGTATGAATTTAATGTTGAAAAGTTGATAATATTATTAGGAAAATAATTAATTTAAAAAATATAATCAAAATCTAAGAGTTCAACCATAACTTGGAAAGTATATGTATGAATTTAATTTTTATTTTAAGAGTTCCTATAAAGATAGAGTCACTCACGTGTCTTGAAAAAAGCCTCTTTTATATATATATATATATAGAGAGAGAGAGAGGAAAGATCAATTGAGTCCACCCTTCCCCTTAGAGTCCTTGAGTCCTCTTTAGAGCCATTGGACGAGGAAGATTGGATTGCTGAGATTGGTGCTCCCAAAATGAGATTAACATCACTCTCTCACTAGCTTTCACTAATTAATCACTAATCTACCCTAATTCAATATATAAGCTTTTCCTCACAATCACTTCTCTCTCATCTCACACAATATTAATCCCCTCATCTCTCTAAAACCCTAATAAATTCAAAATCCCATAATAATACTCATCCTCCATTTAACCCAATCACCACCACCCAACCACCACCAAAACCGACACACACCCACCACCCCACAATAATTTCTCGACGTTCTCCCACCTCCGGCTCCGCCTGCCTCCCCTCAACCTAAGCCACCGACCACCACCACCATCTTCCGCCGCGCGCGGCCTGCTTTCCCTCCCTTTTTTTCTTTTTTTTTTTACCCCTCCTTCATCTCCTCCGTCCGCCGACTCCCACTACAAGAAAACAACATTCAGGCGACTGATATTGGCGACTAATTTCAGTCGCTAAAATGAATTTGGCGACTGAAATCAGTCGCCCAGACCCAGTCGCAGTCATTAGTCGCCAAAAAAAAACTCGGGCGACTACTTTCAGTCGCCAAATTTGGCGACTGCAAAAAGTGTCGCCAAAATGGGGAAATGGCGAATGAAATCAGTCGCCCAAAGTGGCGACAGAAAGCTTAGGTAGTCGCCAAATTGGCGACTGAATTCAATCGCCATCAGTCGCCAAATTGGCGACTACCTAAGCTTTCAGTCGCCAAATTGGCGACTGATGTCAGTCGCCATATAGTCGCCAAAAGGCCTTTTAATTTGCAAAAATACAGGGGTTTTGGCGACTGAAAGTAGTCGCCAAATGAACATTTCAGTCGCCAAAAAACCTGTGATATTGCAAGAAAATGTATGTTTTCATCCTGGCATTTCGTTACCATACCATACCTGCAAATATACAAGAAAACAACCATAATTTCACACATTTACAACAACACGATGTGAAACCAACATCCTCATATAGATCAAGAAAATTGTTTCAAGTTTACAAATCTTCTTAAACGTTAACAAACCAAGTTTAAACAAACACAAGTCACAAGTTTCTAAACTAATATCAGAAGCCAAGGCTTTCAAATTGGATTCGGCGTGAATTCCACCACTCATTGACTTCATCATAATCCCGCGGACAAGGGAGGGGGACCTTGGTTGACCAGATTAGAACTGCTTTCCCAAAGCTTGAATTTTGTCTTCATTATTCTTAAAAAATTCTAACCTCTTCCGCATTTTTTCTTCTTTCCTCGTCAAGTGCGGCTTGGAGTCTTCCCACGACTGTCGGCTCGTAGGTTTGCTTTGAGGTGGACGACATTCTTCCCCTTGGAGTTTTATAAAATGCTTCCTTTGCCGACCCAATCCCGTAGACATTGCCCTTCTTGAAACCCTTTACCAAGTCGAACCAAATCTCGTTATCGGACTTGTCGGGTTGCCTAAGTTTCTCGGCGGAAAATGCTTCCTACAAAATATAAACATTGTTATTAAAAATAGCTACAAATTGAAATTTGTTAAACATTCAAAAAATTGAACTTAATGTAAAAATACAAAAATGGTTTGAAACTTACATATAAATCCTTATCTCTTGGTTTGATCAAATATCTTCTATTGTTTTCAAGTCGGGAATGGGTGTCAAGGAAGAGCTCCGGAGCTGTGGGCGTGTTAGCTTTTTTCTTCTTACCCTTCTAAAAGAAGAAATTAAAGACTTGTATTAGAAGATTTTAATAATAAAAAGAATTTAAGATATAATTTTCAAATTGAGGAAAAAGTGGAAATTATAACTTACACCCAAAACTAGGTCCAGGAAAGATCGAGATCCTGCATGATGCGACGGCTCAGCCGCTCTATCTTTCTTTCCTCCTTTTTTATTTTTGGATGCTTGGGCCGACCTAGCCTGAAACTCCGCAGTTTCACGATATTTAAGCATATCTTCATATGCACCACCTACAAGTTAAATAAGTATTATAAAATATGACAAAATGTGTAAAATTATAACTATATACAAATAACAAAAACAATTAAATACCTCTCATATGCTCCGGCTCCTTCTTCCTCTTGACAACCTTATACATGTTGTCCCTTAACCGTCTAGTGCACGTCTCATTGTACCTTTGACGTACAATATACTCTATTCCTGCCGGCCAATCAAATGTTTTCTACAATTTAAAAGGTAAGTATTAGTAAAATAAATTATTATTTAAAAACTATAATAATGTAAGAAAATATAAACAAAAATAATATACCCTAAAATTATTGAACCATTCCTCTTTTTGTGCAGAGGTAGCCTTGGTCCAACAAGTAGGAGCAACCCCCGTCATCTTCATCTTTGTACTCTGAGTACAACCGCGTACAACCTTTGGAGACGAAAACCTGAAAAATAAATTATGGAATAGTATGCATTTATGGTAAATAATGTAATATAATTATAAAATAATAAATTAAAGACATTGGTGGTTGTCTTACCAAAACCCCGCAGGATCAAGTATCATCTTCCCTTCCGGCGTGAACTGGATCGTCTCCGATGTCTGATCTGAGGACTCATCGTCATTGGTCGATTCCTCGACCACTACCGGACTCTGCTGATCAATAGCCTCCATCTCCTCATCGTCGACTGAAGATGTACTACGGCGTCTGTTTGAACCGCCGCCACGTTGCCTACCTCGACCTCCTGCCATCTACAATTACACAAATATTCAAATTGTTAGAAACGGTTAATAACATAAAAAACAAACATAAACATAAACTATTAATAACATAAAAAAACATCAACTAACATAAAAAACATAATTAAAATATATATAAATATATCTTTACCCAATTAATCATTATCATCATCAAATTCGTCCTCATCATCATCACCAATTGATTCATTATCATTATCACTATCAACACCACCATCACCGTCAACTTGAACATCACCATCCTCGTTTTCTAAACCTTCACCCTCTTCATTTCCATTCTCATAAATGTCCTCATCAGGTGGAGACAACATAAACCCGCTGGAAACTATTTCTTCTTGAAAAAAAGTTGTATCTACTTGTGAGCGTGCTTTTGTCTTAAAGATTGCACACCACTGCTTTTGATTTCGATCATTCTTCGTGATTGGATAAGAAGCGAAATATACTTGATTGGCTTGATGTGCGAGTATAAATGGATCATACTTTGAGTATGTCCG
>JAIUZE010001554.1:0-15316 GCA_022085475.1 Heliosperma pusillum | reverse complement strand
ATTTATGTATCATTCTTGCCCACGTTGCTTTTGGGTTATGATTCATTATATTTTCGAAGTCTTACGTTGAGATTTGTTTCTTGATGGTATAGTAGCCAATGCTTGCAACCTTGTTCTGGTATTGTTTGTTATGTTTGCTTGAGGACAAGCATAGGTTTAGCTTGGGGGAGTTTGATAAGTGAATATTTGTATGATTTTAACCCCCAGTTTAGCTCGGTTTTGTATGTCATTTGTGCTTTGTTAAGCCATTTTATGAGCTAATATCGTCTTCTAGGCGAATTCCTGTGTTCTAACTTGTTTTGTAGGGAAAGTGACGTTTCTACGCCCTTTTTCTATATTCCCGAACATTTTCCTAGAACCCGACGATTCGAAGAAGAAAGCTTGACCATGTGTAAGGCATTTCAAGAAGGTTCACTAACTTAAGAGAGAGAGAAGAAGCAAAGACGATTTCGTAAGTTGTCGGAAGATCAATCAATTGGGCGGAAGAATTCATCGCTTTACATCAAACCCTATCACTACTACAAAAACAGGCTATGACAACGGTTAAAAACCGTTGTAATATTAAAAAGCGGACGTTGTTAAAGCCTCCGTTGTTAAAGGTTTTAACAACGGTGCCGATTTAATGAAAATACCGTTGTGAATAGTTTTAACAACGGTAATAAGTCGTTGTTATTACTAGATAACGGTTGTTAAAACGTGTGAATAATTATGGTGGGAAAGATACGAGAACGGTTCTATGAAATTAAACCGTTGTTAAAGGTATGATTAATTTTGGTGGGAAGGATTATAACAACGCTGTAATTTTTCAAACCCGTTGTGAATATTGTTAATTACAACGGAGTATAATAAAGAAGCCGTTGTGGAAAGTTTTAATAACAACAGGTATTCTATAATACACCGTTGTCAAAGGTATGATAAGTTTTGGTGGGAAATATGTTACAACGCTTTTAATGAATTTTGAAAAACCGTTGTTATTATTTTTATTATTGTTTTTGAAAAAATTGAAATTTGTTCCCATGCCACCAGTTAAAATCCTGCATAAATCAGCAGCAGTAGCAGCAGCACGCATCATAAACCAATTTCAGAAGCAGCAAAATGATATATCTATATATAAATCAGAGCAATTCATGTACAGGGCAATTCATGTACATGGCAATTCATGTACAGCAGCAGCAAGATGATATATACAACCAAAATGATCTCTTTCAGAGCAATTCATACTTACAACTCGCTCTAATTAATGACTTCTACATACAAATTAAAGTTCCCTATCTGCTTCCAAAATAATCTAAGTTTCATTTATTCTTTGTTTGTTCAAGGACGTATTTGCCCAACAAGTCCCTTACCTCGTCTATATTGTGCTTAGTGTACTCAGGGACATGTGGCGTGTTGATTGAATACTGCGGATAAAACAAATAAAAGACATCGATCAGTAGGGTAACAACAGTATAGGCATATCATACATAATTAGCAACATCGATCATATATATATAGCAGAAAAGATATCAGCTCTAATGAAAAAAAGTAAATAATAGCTACATTAAACTACTAACTCTTTCTGGAATGCTGATATATCTTCGCCTAATAATCTCCAACATGAAACGACAAACGTAGTATCCACATTGGATGCTATCCGGCTGTTTAGGGACCTATTATTACATAATAAACGAAGAGACGAGAAGGCAATTACCAATTAGTTTAATGCGTAATTAAAAAAGACAGATGTATATGCGTAATTAGTTTAATGCACTTAATGATTAAGGTATATATTGTATTTGCGCGTACGTACCCCTGTTATCGTAATAAAAGTAGGGCCATCATCAGAATATTCTGTCGGTTGATCGCCGGTTGTTGCTCTTTTCTTCTCAAAGGCCCTTTAAAAAAGGAAAGAGGCCGAAAGTCACATAAACTTACTTAATAATAATAAATGAAACTTAATATTATGTGCCAAATCATCATCAGTATTATAAACTTACTTAATAATCAACTTCTTAAAGGTCTCGGATGGTTGTCCATGCAAAGAGTCCAACCAAAATACTTTCTTCGTGGTCGGATTGATCGCTGCTAGCACCCAATGTCTCCTAGAGATCGAGAGACACATCATTATTAACAAGCACAACATGCATCATAACCAAACATATAAAACTGCAATTGTATTTGGAATCGTAATATTAATTATATATTACCCGGCTTCATTATAAGGGGCAAAAATGAGCTTATTGTTTTTCGCCAACTCCCCAGCAATATAATTTACACGTTCTTCATACGAAAACATCTCGATATGCATAGATAAAACATTTGGGCACATGAATCCGTATTGAGGAAGTGGATTAATATTGGTCTCGGCGGGGATCACAACCGAGTTCAAGTACCTACATGCCGGTTTTAATTCCGATATTATAAACACTATATCTTACTTAGTCAGAATATTAGAATACTGCATGATTTAATTTATTAAGAAACTTACTTCATCCAAACATATAGGTGTTGGACATCAATCTCGTCAAGGCCAGCCCAACGGCTAGCGTTTCCCAATCCAGCATTGCTTGGCGTTCTACCCCTACAATATCATTCTCGAGCGGAATAACTATTAATTGCTCGCTTGCTATGCGTCTCTCAGCCTCCTTATAAAGCTCCAGCATCGCCACCGTTCGTACTTTTTCCATGTAAACGTTCCCATGATATTTAGTACCGGATAGACTCCTGACCTCTTTCAGCTTGGGGAAATGATGCGGTGTGCTACCTTTCACAACCTACATGTGGCTAACTAAATTAAGTTGCTCTTTCAATGATGAGGCGATAGTAGAACTTAAAATATAAAGAGAGTTGATTAAATACCTCATCAAGTTGTTGTATTGACGAGGTAGTAGAAAGATTATTGTCTATCGAGTTAGACTTATCCATGTTTTTTGTTACCTACAAAACAAAAATAAAACATAGTATAAATTTCACTATTTATGAAGGTGATGAACAAAGACAAAAGGCGGGTTAAATTAGATGTATTTTTCTAACCCCGTCTACATTCTGTTGAATTTTACAATCACGAGCCAAGAAAATGTGGCTTTGAGGCCATTGGACAAAACATTTAACCGCATCTGCCTAGTATTACTATGTCGTCGCGGACTGGGACGGGCAGTTTACGGGTTCCATAGCCCTTCACGACTCCCACTATCCCCACTTTTGCATGCTTCGGCAAGAGTCGTACGCCATGAACCAAGATGGTTTCCGCTGAGTCCTTGGGCTTTGGGTATACGAAACCCCGAGCAACAATCACATTCTCTTTGAATGAAGGGTCGGCGAGACGAACAACTACCCGCCTTTTTGTGGCCTGAAGAATACACATTATTTACTAAATACCAAAATATAATAGATATCATAAATGATCTATATTGAGTATATAATGTAAAGTTAGTTACAAGTATTTATTGTTGGTGGGTAGGCTATTATACTTGAACATGTCCAGACCAGATTTAGCACTGACAGCATATACTAACTTCTTATATTCTACATACCTCCTTATTGTCACCCGTCTTCTCAGCCGGCTCCTCAAGTTGCGTCCCCTTTTCAGAGTTATTTACCTTATAAAATTAATTAACCAATCAAAGGCATGGCTGCTGGAAAGAACAAATGCAGAGGTTCAAAAGGGTTAAGTCGTATTTACCTTATCGGCTTGAGGTATCAAAACCTCAGCAGCATTAGGTACCTCACCCGTCTCCTCAAGTTGCGTCCCCTTTTCCGACTCATTTACCTAATAAAATAAACCAATCAAAGGCATGGCTGCTAGAAAGAACAAATGCAGAAAAAAAAAATCATATTTACCTTATCGGCTTGAGGTATTAAAACCTCGACAGCAGTAGGTACCTCACCCATCTTCTCAGCCGTCTCCTCATGTATTGGCAAGGTAGTAGTGTCTGCCTCTTGACAAATCTGTTGCACTACCTCACCCTTTTTAATGACATCCTCCATCATCTTCAATTCTTCTTCGGAAGGCTTGCCTCCAGAATTCATCTTCAGTATCACGGAGGCCAATAACTGAACCTGCACGCCCAAAATGTAGAATCAGCAATTTGTTAAAACAATAACATGTGAATTTTAAATGACAATAACAAATGGTATACGTACCATGTCAGCCTTCCCCTTATTTTTCTTCTTCTTGTTCGAGCTAGTTGTCCCATAATATTTCGTGACTCCGACATGTAATGGGACGCCCCTCAATCGACCAGGATGCTCGGGACGGCCGATCGCTCTAGCAAGAACGTCGTCACGACCACTCGGAGTGAATTTCCCTTCCGCAACCTCCTTCAGAACATTCTCCTATAATATATTAAATAAACTTAATTTAATTTTTGTTACTAAAATAAATAGATAGTTAGACATACAAGAATTGAACAATAAAGTTATTAAAAACCCGTCTTAATAAAAATAATACTTACTATGTTGGCCAAGACTTCCTGATCATATTCGTTACATGTTCGGGATCCTTTAGGCGTGTGCCCTTCTTTATAAGTTACGTGCCGATTCAAGTCGGTCACACCTTTTGACACCTACACGTTAACTCAAAAATAATATATGTATACATGTATATCAAGTCCAAGTATGATTAAAAAAATCTAATATATAGATGCTACTTACGAGATTTTCTTCTATCAATCTGTAACCGCCTCGAGAACCATAATATACCCCCCGCTTCTGTGAGATGTTAGCACGATTTCTGGCGCTAACGCTCTTCAAATCATATAAAATCGCAAGTAGATGAGACAATTAGAAAATTATAGATACAAGTAGAGTTTTAGAAAAATGTAACCTGAAACTTTTAGAAAAATGTAACCTTAAGTAGAGTTTTACAAAAATGTAAACATATGACATGGATACTTAACCTGAAACTTTTCAGTAGCTCGTTTCGCCTTATAATTATCCCATTGTTGCTGAGTGATGTGGGGGTACTTTGTCGGTGGGCTCTTATGCATCTGCCCCGTCTCCTTGTCCACATACAAGTGTAATTTGGCAAGGTCACACCTCCACTGCCTTAAGACTGCCGCTGCCTTACGTAATAGATACTTATCATGGCAGTCTGGAATATCGAAAGCTTCCTGCATCATCATCATATATACTAATAAGCGGCTGTCTAATATCATACCTTTACACGAACCTTTATACGGCTTCCTGCCTTATGTAATAGTAACTTATGCAAAATAAAATGGTGTTTAGCTAAAGATATTATCATACCTTTATACGTTTCAAGAGTAAGTTCTGCAATGAAGGATTTATATTCCTGAAATCATCTAAATCTATAGGCACAAACTGTTTGGTTGTAACTCCAATCCAAGTGGCTAAATGGCTAGCATTTGGACCAGTAGGAACACCTTTCACACTCCATTTTATTTCCATCGGCGTTTTTGCCGATATAGCTGCAAGGGCTGCAGAGCACTTCGAAGCACCCCTCTCACCAGGCTTATCCCCCTTATCATTGTTGTCTACTCTTTTCCGTTTTTCACCCATGATAATCCTAAGACACTAAGACCTTCAAAATAAATGAAATAGTAACGGAACAGAGTCATGCATACAGCGATTCTAAAACCCTAAGACCTTGAAATGAATGAAATAGTAACTGAACAAATAAAGAGTCATGCAGAGATTCTAAAACTCTAAAAACTTAGAAAGGAATGAAACTACATGATAAAGAGAACGATAAATAGAAAATGAAAACAAAAAGATGAACTTCAATCTTAAAACCCTAAAGACGAAACACAAAAATTACCTGATAAAGAAAATGAGAACAGGGTGATGATAAAGAGAACAGGATGATGATCACGAGTACGAGGAGGATGATGATGATACTAAACAAAAAGATTTGTGTTGTAAACGAGGATGATTGTAAACGAGGAGGATGATGATGATAATGTACGTGTGTTTAATTTACTCTATAGGATTGTAAATTATTTTTTATTAAGAGAAACTAAAGGGTTTATTAAGAGAAACTATTGACAACGGTTATCCTACAAACCACCGTTGTTATAGAGTAATAACAACGGTTAAATAACACCCGTTGTAGAAAGTAATAACACTAAGACAACGGTTTATTTATTATAAACCGTTGTTGAAAGTAATAACAACGGTGAATTTCTAAAACACCGTTTTTATAGATTATGTATATTTTTTTAATTTTTCAGATACGCGCGCGCGGTATTAAAATTTGAGGCACGAAATAAACTCATTAACTTTGCTCTAAATTAATTTATTTAACTTTGCTCTAAATTTAATTTAATTTATTTTACTTTGCTCTAAATTTTATTTTATAGGCGTAAGTTACGTTTAATTATTAGCTCGGATCGGGTTTGGCCTGGGAATCAATTCCAATCGGGTTAGATTCGGCGGGTTTGTAATTAATAACTTTATCGATCGGGTTAGTTATTAATTATTTTTAGTTTTTGGTTCAATTACCTCGAATCGGGTCATTTTCTTTTTAATTAAGGAACTGGTTATTATAATTATCATGCATCACTAGTTAACCTGAAACTAATCGATCGGGTGGCCAGGCCAGCAGTTACGGATCGGGCAATCCACTTTCTAGATCAGAGCAAGCGTAGCTACGTACTTCAATTCGGGTCGATCGCTTTTGGGCAGGGTCGGGGGCACGTGTCATTATTAATTACCTCGTATATATATATGTACTACTTATTGATGATGATATATATATATATATATATATAATAATTAAATGATGATGACTTCCGGATCTCTAATTAACGACGCTCGTACTACAATTTGCAATAATAACAGATTCATCAATGCACATACATGCAATTCAAGTAAGCAAGCTAAGTATTATATATACACGTACGTCAATGTTTCCCAAATTAAATAATAATGATATATATATATATATATATATATATATATATATATATATATATATATGGCCTGGGGTCGATCGACTTCGTTCATCCAATTCAAGTACGCTAATAAACGGGCCGTTTTTGCATCACAAACCTGAAACTGTCCGACCCAAAATTAATTAGCTCGCTAGTATCAGGTTATTTTATTTAATTCGATAGAAATCATTATTTATTATCCGCGTGATGATTATTAAGTATCATTTTCGGGTCGGATCACTTTTAATTATTAAGTATCATTATTAGTATACGTGTGTTACTTCAAAATAACCCTAAACCCTAAACCATAAACCCTAAACCCTAAACCCTAAACCCTTTTTTATATACTTCTAATAATACATCAAAATATTGAACATCAATTCAAACACTTTAAACAACATTCTTTCTCATTGATTTCATTAGGAATAACCTAGATTTTATAATAAAGTACATTACATTCATCCGACATCAAATAAATAAAGATGTTAAATAATCCGGAACAATTCCGGTTAAGTGTAAAAAGCTTTTCTCACACTGCCACCAACAATCCGGAACAATATTGATGATACTGATGACTTCCGGATCATTAACCTCGTATTTTGCAATAACAGATTCAATGCCTGCAAGTACACGTCTTGCATGTGGAGATAAGGTAGGACGGGTACAGCTCAACATATCTCTTGCGGCATCCAACCTCCGAGTATAAGGCCGACGTGGGTAGACAGAGGACGATGATGATGACGACGCTTGGTTGACAAGTCGGACTGCTTCACGCCTCTTAATCCAATAATCCCTTCGATGTTCAATGGATCCTTTAATCAATGGGTGATGATCAGCGGGAACTACGGCAAGAGCCTCCTCCTCATCTGCAATCAATTTTGTAAGGGTCGTTTCATCGTTGGGAAGGTTAACTGCTGCCATTGATGATATTAATTTTAGGGTAGTTATGGAATATTTAAAGGAGGGGTTTTGAGGCTGTATTTATAGAGGGGTTATGCTGCCATTGATGATGTTCAATGGATGCTTTAATCAATGCTGGTTCTGCTGTTGTTTATTCACGGGTTTGGACTGCAATATCTTTTAATTAAAAATAATAATATTGAGCAATAACAACGGTTATTGGTACAAAAACCCGTTGTTATTACGCAATAACAACGGTTATTGGTACAAAAACCCGTTGTTATTACTACCCACAACGGTTTTCGTTACCACAACCGTTGTGATAGGGTTACTGCACATTGCAGTAAATGCATTGACTGCACATTGCAGTAAATGCATTGACTGCATATTCACACATTTACTCAATCAATAACGTACTGCATGCATGTGAATGTATAGTCGTTTTGGGAACCAATGCATGCATGTGAATCAATGCCTTCATGTGAACCAAGGCATGCATGTGAATAAATAACTCCAATAAATAACTCTCTATAAATACAGCCTCAATACAAGCAGGTTATCAACCACATACAAAATTCCCAACTCTAATCAATATCATATTTGCTAAACCATACAAAATTTCCCAGCCTCAATACTAACATCAACCATACAAAATGTCTGGAACTTTTACTAAACCAAATGCTTGCATCATGAAAGAAATGCCTTGTCATATTGAGGGTGGCTACGTTGTGTGTAAAAGTTACAAAAAACTCCGTGATACGCTTATTCGAAATGGCTATTTAATCAGGAAGATGTGGCCAAATTATCATCGCAGGCACTTACAGGGGAACTCGTTTTCGAGTTTGGGATGTCGGATGCTCATCGTGCGTCCGCATTCAAACTGGCAAGAATGTTTGACAAGGCCGGGCATGGGCGAAAAGATTTTATTGAGAGCACGGACCACCAGCCTGGGCCATATCTATGGGTGGCTTCCGAACATGACCGTTACCGTTGGCCAAATGGGGTCGACCTCGTTGAAGTGACCCAGGTAGAGCAGTGGGAAGGGGTGGCTCTGGCCGAGGCTGACCCGATTGATGCATATGCTCTAGCGGTGGCAGCTATCCGGGAGATTTACCCGGACTCAATTTAGTTTGTTGTTGTTGTTTGGTTGTAGTTGTTTGGTTGTTGTTGTTTGGTTGTAGTTGTTTGTTGTTGTTTTGGCGCCATTTGTGTGTGGCGCCGTTTGAACTTATTATTTAATAATATTAATGTTGATACGTTAATTTGTTTTTTTGACTTAAGTTTAGAAGTAATTAAACTAATTCAATTCAAAGCTATTCAATCGATAAAGCAAAATTAGAATTGAATGACATTCAGGAAATGACATTAACAAATTTGCTAATAATAAACGGGACATTGAATTGGTGAAAAACATAAACGACATTCAGGAAATGACATTCACAAATTCAAGAAATAGTTCACAAATTCACAAATTAAAAAATAATAAGGGAGATGATGACAGAAAAATGATCATTTCCTTTAATAGATCTTTGTGATAGAGTTTTTGTGTTGCAGTACAGTCGTATTATTAGTGTGTGTTTCCTATCTACAACTATTGACAACGGTTATCATAAACAAACCGTTGTGATAGAGTAATGACTACGGTTATAGTATCATACCCGTTGTAATTAGTAAACACTATGACAACGGTTTGTGATTAATAACCGTTGTTATTACTAACCACAACAGGTATATTTACAACAACCGTTGTTGTTGCTTACCTTTATTTTTTTTTTAATTATAATTATAAGAGACAGCAATATCATAAGTACTATACACTGCAATAATAATCAGCAGAAACCAACACAGACAGCAATATCATAAGCACTATACACTGCAATATCAGCAGAAACCAAAACATGGAGACTGTATAATGAATGACCAAAAGCTAAATAATTTGGGAATCTTCAACAATGACCAAAGCTAACAAAAACTCAAGACAATACCACCTCAGGATCGGGGACGTTTCTTGCCCGACATAGTTTCTTCGTTAACCCAAATACCTTCACCATGATCATCACGCATATAGATGCTTTCAATGTTATCATGATCAGTGTCAACATTGTCGAAATAAGATACAGTGGAAGAGTGATCCATTCCCTCAAACACGACATCCTGATCATTATACCCACCATTATCGGGTGCACCCCGTCTACTCCTTATAGATAGTACAACAGACCACTTCTTATCCATAGGATCGGTGATATAGAACACTTGGTTAGCTTGGGATGCCATTATGAAAGGATCATCCTTATTATTGCCAACCTTATCCAAATTGACCAACGTAAATCCCATTTTATCCTTTCGAACACAATTGTTGTTGTTATCAACCAAGTTTTTATCTTTTGAAGTAGCAAAGTGCATTGCCTCAAATTCAGAACTCACACCACTATTTTGCATTGTGCTCAACTCATCTTGCTCGCGGGAGTAAAAAGTATAACCATTAATAGCAAAACAGCTGAAAAAAGTGGCCCTGGCATTTGGACCTAACCCAAGACGTAGTAACCTAGGAGAGATGTCATCACCATACAAATTCTTATACTCCAAGACAACATTCCTAAAACCACTCTCCAAACGTCTTCTCATGCTCGTTTGCAATCCACATCTTGCTCTTGTTTGGGTGATCGTATTTGAGCTCATCTTTGTGTTGTTCAATATAAGGTTGCACCTCATCTTCGTTGTTTAGCACATACGTATGTGCTAAATGTAACATGTCACGTGACACAATTTTTTCAACCCGGCCCCTAATACCTTTTCCGGGCATCCAGTCACTATGACGATTCTTTGGAACGCCAATTAACTCCTCAGGAGAGAGATGAGCGTAACAATATGCAAGAGCTTCGTCTAATATAGCACGTTCAGCAATACAAACTTCTGGACGATACCGATTAGATGTATAGTCCTTGTAGACTTTCATCAATCTTTCGAAAGGATACTGGTATCTCAAGTACACGGGCCCAAGGTACAAAATCTCCCTAACCAAGTGAGTGGTCAGGTGAACCATGATAGTGAAGAAAGAGGGTGGAAAATACATTTCAAAATGACAAAGAGAGGTGACAACGAGGTCCTGCAATGAATCCGCATCATCGGGATCGATGACTTTATCGCATATGGACTGGAAGAAGAGACAGAATCTGGTAATAGCATATCGTAACTTTTCAGGTAAAATGGAGCGAATAGCCACGGATAGTAATTGTTGCATCAAAGTGTGGCAATCATGTGACTTTAACCCGGTGAGTTTTAGATCTTGCATCGACACAAGGCTTTTGATGTTAGACGAATAACCATGTGGCACTTTAATTCCATTCAAGCATGCACAAAACTCTTTTTTCTCATTCCGTGAAAGGGTATAAGCTGCTGGCGGTAAAAATGTACCATTACCTCTCTTCTGTGGTGCCAACTCTAGCCTAATACCCATCATTTGCATATCTTCCATAGCTGCGGCGTTATCCTTTGTTTTACCGGGAACATTCAGGAGGGTATTGATAATATTATCACAGACATTTTTCTCAATGTGCATGAAATCGAGGCAATGCCTGACATCCAGGTCAGGCCAATATGGAAGTTTATCAAAAAATATGGATCTTTTCTTATACCCACGAGTAGACAATTTAGAGCCGTTCTTCTTCCCATATTTTATCTCTATATGCTTTACGTTCTGATAAACTTCATGCCCACTCAAAATTCTAGGAGGTTGACGATGTTCTTGACGTCCATTAAATGCTTTCTGCTGCTTGCGATAACAATGGTCAGGATCCAAGCCCCTCCTATTTCCCAAATACACATACTTATGAGAACACTTCAAGTATTCAGACTCGATATCCTCCCCACACAATGGACATGCCTCTTTCCCATGAACCGTATGCCCAGAAAGGTCGCCATAAGCCGGATAGTCGGTTATTGTACACAATAACATCGCTCTCAAATTGAAAGTTTCATTCCTATATGCATCAAATACTTCTATCCCACTATCCCAAAAAATTCGCAAATCATCTAAAAGAGGTTCCAAATAGACATCTATATTATTTCCAGGTTGTTTAGGGCCGGAAATTAACAACGACAACATCAAGTACTTTCTTTTCATGCACACATATGGAGGGAAGTTGTATATTGCCAACACTACTGGCCAAGTACTATGTTGGGTACTCATGTTTCCATGTGGGTTCATTCCATCAGTGGACAGCGCTAGACGTAAGTTTCTAGGTTCAATGCCGAAATCAGGATACTTAGCGTCGAACGATTTCCATTGCATACCATCTGCCGGGTGTGTTAGCTTCCCATCATTTATTCTTCCAGTTTCATGCCAAGTTAACATTTTTGAATCATTGTTATTCGCAAACATCCTTATGAATCTTGGTATCACTGGAAAATACCATAACACCTTAGCCGGGATCCCTTCCTTATCCTTATAACGCCACTAAAAAAAAACCGGACAATTGGTTAAGTTTTGATATAATTTTCGATACAATACGCAATTATTTGGACATGCATGTATTTTCTCATATTTCATACCCACCCCTCTAATTAGTTTTTTAGCCTCATATGTCTTAACGGGAAGAACATTACCATCTGGAAGCATGTCGTTTATCAAGGCTAATAAACTAGTGAAACATGTGTCACTAACCCCATTTGCCACCTTGATATTATACAACTTCACCACAGCCGACATCTTTGTGTACTTACAACCAGGGTATAGAGGCGCTTCAGACTCACACAACTTCTTATACATGTTGTCAAGGTCATCCAAATTAATGTTTTCATCTTCAAAAGCATTTGTTTCATCATCTTTTTCTTCATTATCTGTAGACCCAACATTCAACTCGTCTGCTTCCAACTCAACATACTCGGCAAACTCGGGATCATCAGTTATCCTTTCGTATACCTCAAGATCATCTTCTTCAAAATTATTATCTTCCTCTAATGATTCCCCATGAAAAATCCAACGGGTATACGATCGACTAAAACTATACTTTTCTAGGTGAATTTTAACGTCCGGAATAGCCATATACCTAATATTACCACATCTTTCACAAGGGCATGGAATACTAGAAGAACCAGTCAAATTGTTCGCAACGACTTCATAAAATTCAGCTAAACCATCCTTATAGTTTGGGTCACTCATATTCGCAGCATTCATCCAAGTTCGAGTCATTTATCTACATTCGTAGTATATATAGTAAGCCAAGTAATTCAGAAAATCAAACTAATTAAAACTAATTCAATAATAAGCCAACTAATTCAGAAAATGCAATGTATATAGGAGTATAAGGCAACTAATTCACAAATAAACGAAATTCAGGAAATCAATAAAGAAAAATTATTAGAATACCTGATTAATAAGAAATAGCAGACGGAGATGATGACAAAGAGACGATCAGGAAATCAATAAATTATTAGTGTTTGTGGTTTTGTGATGCCGTATAATCGCTTTGTGTTTGTGTTTTTGTGTTGCAGTACAGTATTATTAGTGTTCTGTGTTTTTTTCATCTTTATTAAAAGTATTGACAACGGTTAATATTCATATTCACCGTTGTTATTAGATTACCTATTTACAATGGTTAACAAAGTTAAATCCGTTGTTACAACTAACAACAACGTCCAACAAAATCATATCCGTTGTTATTAATTTAAGCCAAATAATGCGCCAAATTAATAACACATTATAACAACGGGTTTTTCATACCCGTTGTTATTACTTTTCATTATTTCGCGCTAAAATAATAACAACGGATATAGAATAAACTGTTGTTATTAGTAAATTTATTTACAACGGTTATTTTAGTTCACGCCGTTGTTAAAACTAATAACAACGTTCGAAAAAATAACACCGTTGTTATTAGGTTTAATAAAATTCCGCGGAAAAATAATTATCCATTCCACAACGGTTTTTCTTTATTTTCATGAGTATGCGTTGTTGATGGGGCGTTGTTATTGCCTGTATTTGTAGTAGTGTGCACAAGATAAAGGACTCAAAGACTGGGTTTTAGAGACAGTTTTCAAGTGTTACAGCAAAGCACAAACACCCTAGACTAGACTCAACAGCAAGCAAGTTAACCACAGCAAGGCACAGATATAACTTGACTCACAAAGCAAGACACTGATCAAACACCTTACAGATGTATCAGGCTTGACTCAAACTACAGCTCTTAGCACAAGTTTGAAGGATTTGAGGGGTTTCTCAAAGTTTAATTCATTCATAAAGTCTACTGAAACAAACATACAAGACCTCCTTATATAGAGAGGTTGATATCTTGTGAGCCATTGGATGTACAGATCATCCAAGGGCCAACTTAGGCTTCAAACTACTACTACTGACACTAATTAAGAGCCTCACAATAGGACGAGCTCAACAACTATAAAGTTCAGACACAAAACACAAAAACAGGCTGAATCAAAAAGCAAATAAAGCAGTTTTGGAGTTTTTCCTGAAATGGAAATCTGTTGTTCTTGTTGTCTTGTTGCTTTGCTTGGGTGTTTTGCTCCTTCTTGGGACACTCTACTCTTATTAGGACTTAGATAAACCTGAAATTCCTAGACCTTTAATTAGACTCCTCTAATTAATACATTAAATTACATTAAGTTAATGATTTAGGATCTAGTTATCATGCATGCAAATATAAAAGCATAAAAGAAAAGATAAGACCAAAACATCCTTACATTGGGATTTTTCGGTTCAATATGGGCACAATAAGAACTCCTTCTTATTGTTCTTGAGCATGAAATTGATAGATGATCCTCCATAAAACAACCTCCAAAGTATAAGGTCTCCTTCTTGTTGCACCCAAGATAAAACCCAAATAATCTTACCTTATTATTAACTAGATAATAAGTAAGACATAATACTACTAATATTTGTATATTACTACTCTAGTAATATGTATGAATATTAGTTTGCATGTGAGTTTTAGAGAGAGAAGTTGGAGGTTTTAGAAAGAAGAAAAAAATAAGCATAATGAAGTAGTAAAAAATTGAACAACTTTTTGCTCTATTTAAGCCAATATGGCCGGTCCTCATAAGCTCCAAGAGGGCTCCATTTTGCTCATTTTATTCTTTGTGTAAGATGGTAGAGGGTAGGATTGATTATAATCATGTTCATGTCATAACTTGTCATAATCAACATGTTGTAGTATGATACAAGTAATGAACAATCATCATTGTGTTTTTTCCACTACAATTTCGGTCGACATGGTGAAATGTAGTCCATTTTGATTTTTGATATTTGTCCCACAAATACTTATAATCATATGTTTAATTATCTTGTATAATTAAGTGTCAATTTGATCATATAACAATTATATGACTCAAATTAATAAATAATATATACTTACCTTTTAAGTAATATTTTACCATTATATCAATATATAATGGGTCCCACAATGCCCAGTTAATTTATTTTACAACTCCTTGTAAATATAATTACATAATTACCTCTACCCCCTTGTCACAATATATTGCATAACCTCAACTAATTTAATGAATTACATTAATCACTAAATTAAAAATTC